>PVIY010030749.1:0-30624 GCA_004026745.1 Myrmecophaga tridactyla | reverse complement strand
GCTGTGCTACGTTGCGTTCTCTCATTTAAGCACCAGCCAATTAAGCCAAACGTCACTCATTTCAGCAGACACACCTCCTAGCTGACTGCAGATGTAATTGGCAACAGATGAGGTTCACGTACCATTGGCTTATGTCCGCAGCAACAAGACTAGGTATGCTCACCTGGCCAAGTTGACAACTGAATCTAACTAACACAGATGCTGATGGAAATGATCTAGTAGAGAGGGGAAAACAATGCTGGGAAGGGAGATTGTACTAAAGCAGTACTTGTCAAACTTTAATGTATATAGGTATCAACTGGGATTCTTGTTACAGATTCTGGGGTGGGACCTGAAATTGTATTTCTAACAAATTCCTAGATGATGCCAGTGCTGCTGGTCATTCTTTGAGTATAAGAACTAGGCACAGCTCATCTGTTATAACATAGAAGACAGATTATATTGGCATAAAAGCATATAGGTTTGTGGCTGTGGTTGGAGCTTATGTAATGTCTCTTTAGGTTGTTTCTGTTTTGTCAGTGGACCAGCATGTAAACCATCCATCTCTGAGTGAGGATGGAGGAAATACAGTTTAAGATTATCTAGGAGAGAAGTCAGGGGGCTGAAAAAATAAGGTTGTGATTTGTACTAAGAGCCTACTTGTGGCTAGCAATAATGAATTTGAACAGAGACTGAGTGAATATATTATTCTTCATTTACTTTCAGCTAGACAGGTGCAGATGAGGAGCAGTTGGTGTTTAACCTGGCAAGTGTTTTGGACAGGGTGGAACAAGTCATTTGTGGATGCGTACAAAGTGGTTACAGTGACGGACTGGTGAAAGGAGGAAATAAAAGAATGGTAGTTTAAACAGAAAAAATGTGTGGATGTTTTAATTGGTCTTTTCCAAATCTTTAAATTTGCTAAGATGTTATTTTAATTTTTTGGAAGGGGGAAATAGTATTCATGTCCCTAGTTTTTTTTTTGTTTTTTTCCTAATGACGGAACCCTTTTTGCTCCAGCATCTCTTTGAACTCTTGTTATTCTGTTAAATAAACTTAGGAAAAAGATGCTTTGTACTTTTGGCTAATGGAAGTATTGCCATCAGGGATTCCAATTTTAATTTAAAGTGTAAGTTTCTCCTACAGGAGGGAGGTGTAAAGGATTAAAAGAAATTGTTTCTTTCAGCTCCAGCAGAAACTATCTTTAAATGTGTTCTTTATGTCAGACTTTAAATCATGTTCTTAATATCCTCCTAAGTCATGCAGGTTTATAATCATAACCATATGATAAAATATTTACTATATTGACAAATATGGAAAGATTTTCAACCATTGTTTTTTTTTCTCCCTCTCTTGGATATTATAGATGACCATGGATGAAAAATATGTAAACAGCATTTGGGACCTTCTGAAAAACGCAATTCAAGAAATCCAGCGTAAGAATAACAGTGGTCTTAGTTTTGAGGAGCTCTATAGAAATGCATATACAATGGTTTTGCATAAACATGGAGAAAAGCTCTACACTGGACTGAGAGAAGTTGTTACCGAACATCTCATAAATAAGGTATCCAACTTTGTAAGACTCTTACTAATAATACTGAATATGGAAAATTCCTTATAACATATTTTACTTTGACTCAAAGTCAGTTGATGACTGTGCTATAAATCCTCACTCAAAATTTATGATGAATCAGAATTTTTGATAATTAGAGGAATATGTGGTTTTTGATCTATGATAAATGAAATATTCTATATAATGTTTAAAAGCAAACTTAAGTCATTGTAAGTTTATTATATACTAATTACAGATATTTTTGCTTAAAATTATTTAGTCAGCCTATTGCAGCTTTCTCTACTTGCTCTGTATATTTGAAAATAATAAAATTACATTGTTTAAAAAATACTTGCTAAGACTTTTCATTAATTGAAACTGACCTTATTAATTTTAACTGAGTTTTACCTTAGTAAATTGAGTTTGATTTTTTTTTTCCCTTCTCTTTTTTAAAAGATAAATTCGTGGTGGGCTGTTAATATTATTAAATGGTTCATTGGAATTCCAAAAGGATGTATTTATTCTTTAGAGCCCTTGGTTCCAAAAAGATGTATTTGTGTTTTTAAAACAAAGGTTTTTATAGAACATACTTTCCCCCTGTAAAATGTAATTTAATTTATAAAATTAATTTATAAAATCAATTAATTTATAAAATAAATTTTCTTCAATGCTTTTCTTTGAGATTATAAGGTAGATTCATAGAAACTTCCCATAGTTTTTGCATAGTGTTGGATATTCATTCTTTAAATTTTATTTTGAAGAAACAGGTTGCATGAATAGTACAGTAATCTCTTGCATACTGTGTCTTCACCTAGATTGACCAATTGTTAACATTTTGTCACATTTTTGGCAATCTTTCTATTGATACTTGTTATTACCATTATTACTCTTACCATTATTATTATTATTATTATTGCCGATAAGAGTAAGTTTTAGATTTCGTTTACCCTGAAATACTCTGGAATGTTTCACCTAAGAACAAGGAAATTGAAGTTCTCTTACTTAATCTAAAGAAAAATGGCCAAAATCAGGCAATTTGACATTAACATAATACTGTTACTTAATGTAGCCCATATTCCAATTTCATTAGTTGTCCTTTATAGCAATTTTTTTTTTTCCTGATCCAGGATCAGTTCCTTAGTTTTCCTGGTCTTTGAGCATGTTGACATTTTTGAAGAGTGTAGGTTAGTTGTTTTGTAGATTGTCCCTCAGTTTTTGGTTTGTCTGATTGTTTCCTCATGACTAGTTTCAGGTTATGCATTTTTGGCAGGAATAATACATAAGTGATGTTGTGTCCTCAGTGCATCACATCAGGAGGCACATGATGTCAGTTTATCCCATTATTGGTGATGTTAACTTTGATCACTTGGTGTCCGCCAGATTTCTCCACTGTGAAGGTACCTTTTTTTCCCTTTGTAATTCATAAGTAATCTGTTGAGATATATTTTGAGACTGTATGAATATCCTGTTCCCCAAGAAACTTTGTTGAGATGGTTTTAGCATCCATTGATGATTCTTGCATGAACCATTATTACTGTGGTGGTTGTAAAATGGTAACTTTATTTCTCTTACTCCTTCTATAGTTTATTTCTCTTAAATGGGATTACATGAGCAGGTAGCTAGTATCTCATGAACTTAGGTGATGTTTTCATTCAATCAACAGTTTTTTGTTAAGTGCTTACTATGTACAGTTTTCTATGAAAAGATGTAAGATACTATACCTCCCTGGGGTGGTTTTTACTATGACATGGAACATGATAAATACGTTTAGAGATCAGTGTGAAGTATTATATTAAGTCGGAAGTGAATTGTAAAGATATTCAGTGGTTTAGGAATTCAGTTGAGGGAGAGGTTACTCTGGACTGTAAAATATCATGGGAAAGGATCAAATTGAATTGAGCTTTGAAAAATTTGGGATATAAGTGAACAATGAAGAAGGCATTCTAGGATGGCACCTGTGATCTGATTATATAGATTTGAATGGGGGTACACTTGAGTAGTAAGTAGACATTGGAGCTTGGTTGAAGTATGTGATAATTTTAGGAATTAGTGGATTATAGTGTTGCAAAAACAGTTTGGGAACAGATTGCAGAAGTACTTGAAAGTCAGGCTAAGGAGTTTGGACTTGACAGCAGAAGGGCTGTTGGAGCTTTCTTTTTTTAAAAAAATATTTTTATTGGGATGTCTTCACACACATATATAGTCCATCCAGAATATGCAATCAGTGGCTCACAATAATGCGTCGTGCTTGTATATTCATCACCATGATCATTTTTAGAACATCTGCATCACTCCACAAAAAGAAATACAAAGAAAAAAGAAAAAACTCATGCATCTCATACCCCTTATCCCCCTTCCTCTCATTGACTGCTAGTATTTCAGTCTACACAATTTTTTTTACCCCTTATCCCCCCCACCCTTTATTTATTTTTTGTCTAATTTTTTTCCCTCATCTGTCCATACCCTGGATAAAGGGTGTGCCAGCCACAAGGTTTTCACAATCTCACAGTGCCATTGTAAATGCTATATAGTTATACAGTCATCTCCAATACCACAAGGTTTTCACAATCACACAGTCCCATTGTAAATGTTTTATAGTTATAAAGTCATCTCCAAAAAACATGGCTGTAAGAACACAGCTCAACCGTTTTCCTCCTATATTCCAGTACACCATAAACAAAAATTTTTAGTTTATTATTTAAATAAACTTTTAATTTTTTAGTTTATTATTTAAATAAACTTTA
Source organism: Myrmecophaga tridactyla (assembly GCA_004026745.1). Classification (NCBI taxonomy): domain Eukaryota; kingdom Metazoa; phylum Chordata; class Mammalia; order Pilosa; family Myrmecophagidae; genus Myrmecophaga; species Myrmecophaga tridactyla. The sequence goes on along the minus strand of PVIY010030749.1, from coordinate 26,349 downwards.
AATTTTTAAATAAATTAAAATTTAAATAAATATTCAGAAATTACTAGTTTATTTAGGATATTTATATAATTTATATAATAAATTATATAATTTATTTATATAATGCAAAAGAATAATCTCCAGGTTAACCTCTCAACTCTGTTTGAAATCACTCAGCCACTGAAACTTTATTTTGTCTCATTTCTCGCTTACCCCTTTTGGTCAGGAAGTCTTTCTTAGTCCCATGATGCCGGGTCCCAGTTCATTCCTGGGACACATGTCCTATGTTGCTGGGGAGATTTACACCCCTGGGAGTCAATGTCCCACATGGGGGTGGGGGCAGTGAGTTCATCTGTCATGTTGGCTTAGAGAGGCCACATCTGAGCAACAAAAGAGGTTCTCTGGGGGTGACTCTTAGGTATAAATTATAAGTAGGCTTAGATTCTCCTATGCAGGAATAAATTTCATAGGACCAAGCCCTAAGATTGAGGGCTCAGTCTATTGCATTGGTTGTCCCCACCACTTGCAAGAAATATGAGGAATTCCCCACATGGGAAAGTTTAATATTTCCTCCTTTATTCACAGTCCCCCAAGGGGACTTTACAAATCCTTTTTTTTTTTTATCTCTGCCCAAATTACTTGGGGATGTATTGGCGCATCACATTAACCTGTACAAACCAGTAAGACCTTATCCCCTATTCAAGATTCCATGTAATTCTGGTGTTTGAATAAATTAACCATACAAATTAAATTAGAGAATGTGCTATCTAAAATATAAATTTTGTACCAAATATTTCTTCCTTTGGTCTTGTTGGAGCTTTTTAAATGAATGATGATATGCAGTATTTAAAGAAGATTAATATGGGAATAATACAGATGTAGAATTTGAGAAAATGTTTACTTTCAAAGCAGGAGAACTGAGAAAATCAAAAAATTTGTGGGCTAGAAATGAATGGATACTGTTAGAAATTCTGACGTAAACTAGATAGAATTTGTTTACTGAGAAAATTATGGTGGCACCCGTGGAAATACTGTAAAGTTGTAGAAAGCTCGCTTGGGTAGATGAGATGACATTTTATTTTAGATTATATTAGAGATTTCTATAGTTGAAAGTGCGGTCTTAGAAGTAATTTTATATGTGAAAAAATTTGAGTGTGAGATCATAACATACTTAAGTAGAAATATCTTATGTTTTGCGATACACAGATTTAAAGCTTGGGCAGGAAGTTAGAACAAGCATTAGAGATCTAACATTTAGTGTAGTATATATTGAAGTGGGAGGGCCAAGAACTGAATCTTGAGGAGCAAACTATGGTTAAGGTAGGTATGGGGAACAAAGGAAAAAGACTAAGAAGTTTGGCAGCAAAAGAAAAGTAGAGTGAAAGTGTTTTGCTTGAAGCTACTGAATGGGAGAATATTGACGCAGTTCATAGTTTGGAGATGGAAAGAGTGCAATGGTGAAAGGAGTGGGTGTAGAAGAGGGCCCGGTCCTCATTTACCAAAAGTTCTATAGGGAATGATAATAATGCTTATAACTAACTCTTACTTGGGATTTATTTTGGTCTAGGCTGAGTTTTAGTGCTTCTGCATGTATTTAACTTGATTAATGCTCACAACCCTGTGGGCAAGATATTACTACCTTTATGTTACAGATGAAGAAACTGAGGCGAAGAGAATTGGTAATTTGTCCCAATGCACATAGTAAGGAGCCTAGCTGGAACTGAATCCAGGCAGTGTGACTTCAGATCCAGAAACAAATCTCTGCAGATTTGTTCCTGGGGCAGGAGAATGGATCAAGATACAATAGATACACTGAAATTGAGGGGGATGGGACCTTCAGGTTAATTGGTTCAATGTTGGTCAGGTTTGTAGTCCTTTACATTCTATGTCTTGATTTATTTACATGTGAAATGAAGGTGTTGGAAGTAATCTAGGATTTTTTTTTTTAGTTCTAAATCTACTAGTAACCTGAAATTATGAAGAACACTTGGTGTGTATCCCTTGTGGGGAATACACTAAGGAAGTGGCACATGAGCAAAAAGATAGCTGAGTTGGAGTCACCCTGAATGTGTGGTTTGTGATTATTTTTAAGTACTGCTTTGTGTTTGGGGCACAAATACAAAAAAAGTATCTGTAGTCATATGCTATGACTGAGAACTGGCTCATCCAAAAAGCGTGAAGAAGAAAGGAGGCCAGTGAGATCAGTGTTTAAATGTGATTTTTGTACTCTGAAGGATGGGCAGATAGATCATGTGAACACCATGACTCCACGAGAACTCTTAAGAGCTCCAGCCTATTGTAAGTTGCTTAAAGTGGTTCCATATCTGGGGCGAACTGTTAATTGAAAATACAAGGCAGTTCCATATAATGTATTTTGGAAAACATGATTTAAGTTGATTGTATTAAAAAAATATATTTGGTACCTTCTTAATTTGACTTCTCCTACACATAGTCATCAGTGATAGATTATCAGCCTCTGAAAATGTTCATTTTATTTTGCTTTCACACTCAGCTGCTACCAGCTTAAATCTGTTGACTAGGCTGAAAATGTACCAGTTTCAACATATCTGATGATTGACTTTTTTTTTTTTTTTTAATTTCAGTTGAATTAAGTTTTGGGGAACACTGCTAATACCCTATTTGGTGTTTTCCATTTATCTTAAATTACTTTTATTTTATGAAAAATTCTTACAAATACAGTATGTCTGAAGGAGACACTGCCGAAGAGATCTGTTAAATGACAAGTAGCATCATCATACAGTAATAATGGAAAGTGTTTGTTTCCTGATGTAGGATATCAATTTGTTCTATTGAATGGAATTTAAGGATGTTCCCGATATAATATGGAAAATTATCATTTGCATAAAAACCAGTAGTACCTGTCTGTGTTGCATCTTTTGACTGGAAATTCAGAGAATGGTTCAGAGTGGTATCTAAGTATCTATCGTGAATCGCTTAGAATATGTCCCTTTTTGTGTTTCTGAGAGAATTATTACTTGGTCTGTTCTTCAGTTTTTTGTCCAGAATGCTCTTTCTTGTCTGTTAGCTGAATTAATAATTTTTTTTTTTAAAGCAACTATTTTCCTACTGACATGAGCCTTTCAGTGCTCTGCTGTAGAGCGCTAGGACCCAGCTTGCCACCTGATAAGTAAGCTAGGTGTGGCTACATTGAAGAATTAAAAGGAAGGATGAGTTTCATGTGAAATCAGGTCTGGTTTGTTACACAGTGTGTTGATACCCTGATTTCAAGGAACACTTTCACAAACATTTTTGGTGAGGTGGAGAGGTACAAAGCATTAGGGAACATAAAGGGAGATTCCAGAGAGTACACTTCTTTGGCATGAAATAGTTGATTATTGTCTCTGGAAATCAGTTCATAAAATTAAGACAGGCATAGGAAAAATAAATTTTATGTCTTGAAGTAACTTAAATTCCTTCTGGTTGTACATCATTCTTCCTATCTCTAGAAAAATGTGTCAGAGGAAGTTGAATTTCTTAGGCCAACAAAGCAAAACCTAGAGTGTGATGTGGCTTTTGTGCCTTACTATAAGAAAAATCCTGCCTCATTTTTGTAAACGTGAAAATATTTCAGAATTCTGAGAAATTATTTTAACTTAAACAGCATCGTTATCATGGGGGATAAACTTCTGCTACTTTCCAGATTTAAGGACTTTTAAATTCTCACTTATTTTTGTTAGAGTCTCAGATATTCTTATCAGACTTCTCAACCCAAAATTCAATGTTCAAAATATTTATTATTTGGCAGGCTCTAAGTTATATACAAAAAATATACTTGTAAATATAACATATCTGGTTCCTACCCTTGTGGAACACATAACAAACAGGTAAACAAATTTAGTTATAAAATACAATGAAGAGGGCAGTGCAGTGGGTGGCTCAGTGGCAGAATTCTCTCCTGCCTTGCCGGACACCCGAGTTTGATTCCTGTTGCCTGCCCATGAAAAAAACAAAACATAACAAAAAATATATATATAATGAAGAAAACAGGATACAGTGAGAGAAAAGTCATGAGGGCACCCTCTTAAAATTGGTCAAAAAAGGGCTTTTTGAGGAATTGGTGAGTTTAGTCTGGGACTAGAAGAATGAGAAGGTGCCCCCAAGAAGAGTGGATTGGAGAGCATTTCAAACAAAGGAGATTGCTATACAGCATATTTTCTATAAAGAACTTGATATTCAATATTTTTGACTTTCTGGGCCACATAATCCCTGCCTGTCCCATTTCTCTGATATTGAGCAGCAGTAGACAATATGTAAATTAACAGGTGTGGCTGTGTGCCATTAAAAACTTCCTTAAAAAAAAAAAAAGCAGGCCATGGTTTTGTGCACCCTTGGATGAGAGAAACTGAAGGGAAAAAACCTGTTGAGATTAGGAATTTAAGGGTTGACAGTGGGGAAGAACCGGACAAGATGAGGTTGGAGAGATGAGGCAGAAGCCAAATTGTGCCTAGGCCCCAAAGCCATGCTATAAGGGCTTTGAGCTTAATGTATAGGTATATTAGGAAGAGCCATTTAAAGATTTTAAGTAAGAAAGGAGTGTGATCTGATAGGTGTTTTAAAAATATGACTCTGGCTACCATATGACGAATAAGTTAGAGGACTCAAGAGTTTGGATAGAGAGACCATAAAGTAATAATTCAGTAACCCAGGTGAGTGATAAAGAAGGTTTACACCATTATAATGACAGTTGTGAGAGAGAAAAGTTTTTAGGTTTTAGTTGTAGTTTGGATGTAGAAGGGATATCACTTGCTGGTAGATTGATTGTAGGAAATGAGGAAGAGGGAAGTATGTGATGATTTCTAGATATTTGGTTTGGACAACTAACTAGGTGATTCTATTTTCTGATACAGATTTGGGGCAAAAAAACAAAAGCAAGGAACCCTATTTTGGAAGGTTAATTTTAAGATCCCTATAGAATTGGATGTGCAAATGTAGTTCTTTGAGTCCGGGCTGGAGACAAAAATTTGGTAATTGTTAGCATATGTTTGTTTAAAGTCCTAGAAGCAGAAGCAATACAGAGAGAAAAAAAAAGAAGGGCACACAGGACTGAACTGTGAGAAATTTAAACCATTAGCCTCCAAAGTGGATCAAGGATTGCAGTGAAGAGTCAAAAGTGGCCAGGTGGTTAATGGAACTTTTTAAAGACTCAGTGTTAACTTAATATATAAAATAATTTAATTGTGACATTTATGTATCATTGCAGTTACATTTTTTCACAACCATTTTGTGTGTGTTTTATTTTTTTCTTTGTGTTCTGTATGGTGGGGGGTCATACTTCATTCTTTTTCTATGTGAATATCTCCTTCTTGTAGCACCATTTGTTGAATTTTTGTTTGTTTGGAAAGTGCATGGTCTGGAAATTGAACCCAGGTCTCCTGCATGCAGGTGAGAATTCTACCACTGAACCACCTTTGCACCCTCAATTTTGTGTGTCTTATTTTTAAAATGTTAAAAGATAGTTTTAGGTTCAGAAATAGTGATAATCACTTCTGTTACTTGTAGGAGGGCAAGAGTGGAGCCCATCTCTTTTTCATTCTCTTAAGATTTCTATCTGAGATTCAAATTTGCATTTAGACTTTGAGCAGTCTAAGCTCATAGTGACATAATGGAGGACTTGCTTGTCTTCTTCTACACATGGGGTTGAGCACCTCGTGTTTAGTAATAAGAGTTAACTTAAAAGCAGCTACAGTGAAAAAAAAAGTACTGGGTAGAAATGTTGGCAGTTATTCTGCCGGTAACATTCTTGGACAAAGTGAAGGTTGAAGGTCCACACCATCTGGATCACAGATTATTAGTATAAAATAAGGTAGGGGTAGGTTTTTTTAAATCTTGAAATGGCTTGAATATTATATGTGTCTTGATCAGTTTGGGCTAGTGAGAGCTAGGATAAGCATGGTTTTTTATAGTTGACTAGTGTTCGTTCCCATACCAAAATAAATGTTTATTATTAAAAAATTTCAAGTTTTAATTATTCATTAAAGCCAGGGGAGAAACCTTCTTTGGCTTTAATGTGGCAAGAGCTTTATCATCTCAATTTTGTGATGCTTAATAGAGTTCCTAGATTTGCCTTACGCTAATTTCCCCTCACATTTACTCAGTTGTAATAATTGAATAATGTCAGCCTCGTAAATGAGCCTATCCAAGCTAATTCTTGAACTTGAAAATTTATTTCCTTATCAGAAAACTCCTGAACAGAAAAAAATGTTGACTCTTTAAATCTACTAGAAGCAGCTTTGTAATGTATTTATTCTTGTGTTATTCAAAGTCTTTCTATTCATAGATCCTATTCTTCAAATAAAATCTTAAGTTTCCTTGAATGGACGGCAGGCAGAACAAAAGGAGCGTCATATTGCTCGCTTTTCATTCAGCCAGAAAAATGCCTTTTGAAGACCTGTTGTGGGCTAAGCATTTGGAATATATCAAAGACCCCTGCCTTGTGGAATTTAGCTCTTGGACTTATGTACTTGGATTTTGTGTCTTCTGATCCAGATCTTTTCTGACTACTTTGTTTTACAGGTAGGGAAAGTGAAGCCTTGAGGGAGTATATTCATAGTTTTTAAGTGATTTTCTTGTTTGAATCTTTTTGTAAACCTAAAAGTCTTTTTAATAGAAAGAATAATACATTACTATTTATCTTTTAATGTAGGGTCTCCTTTGCTGAAAATGATGTCTCCTTGTAAACTATTTTTTTCTGTATATGTTGATTTTCTCCTCATCTGAGGAGGGGAAAGGAGAAGAGTTTTAAGTATTATGTTTATTCATAATTAAGATTAATTCCCTGTGGAAATGAAGTTGGTAACTTTCTAGTAATAAACTCCGCAATATTTGTAGACCAATTACTTGAACAGACATTACATTTATAATAAAGCTTTTTTAGTGCCCCTTCCCCCTTACTGGGCAAATATGAGTGAATGTAGAGAGATTTTTTTTTAATGGCATTTATGGATAAAATGTGTTGCAAATGGTCACAGTGAATTATGAAAGACTGAAAATACTGTGGGAATGAAGGTTTTCTTTAGCTAAAGCAGGTTTAGTTGAGGTAACAGTTGTTGAATCTCTCCTGTGTTTCAGGCCAAAAAATAAATGAGATATGATTCTGGCCAGCAAGAAGCTCACAGTTTTAGTGAGGTAATCATATTTGAAGGGGAATTATTCTTTCGGAGGAATTCAGGACAAGGTGGAAAAGGAAGCCACTTCTGAGTGAGTCCTAAGGTATTATTAAAGATTCACCATATAAATAAAGGCAAAAGATAGTTCCGGTAGAAAAAATGTCATAAGTAAAAAGGCAGGCAGATGTGAACATAGTCATGTAGTAGATTAGTATAATTGGACCATAACAGGCTTCACATGCATCTGTAGGAAATAAGCATGAGGAAGTAGATTAGGCTAGGTCTTGAAGAACATTGTAGGGGATTTGAGTTTTATTCTGTGGATAGTGGGAGCCATCGGAGGTGTTTTGTTTTGTTTTGTTTTGTTTTAGTAAATATCAGCTTTTATTATTCACTGTTTAATCAAACTATAGCTCATCATTATTATTAAATATTTTTATTGAGGAATCTTCACATATGTACAGTCCATTTATAGTATACAATCAGTAACTTACAATATCATCACATAGTTGTGTATTTATTACCATGATTGTTTTTAGAACATTTATATCACTCCAGAAAAAGTAATATAAAAGGGATATGACATTCCATAGCCCTTACCCCACTCCCCATCCCCAGTGGAGGTTTTTAAGCATCAAAAAGAGACTGCAGTGGGGAAGACGGGAGTTAAAAGTTTCAGTGCTTCGTTAGTACTCATCTTCTTCTGCTATCTTGCCTTGTCCTTTTTTTTTCAAGAGAGTTAAATTGAAAGAAATTGCCTACAGTGGTCAGTCCATTAGCGTTAATATGGAAATTGCTAAGGTTGATGATGGGAGTAATAAAGATGAGGGAGGAGGCTGTGAGACAGTTGTAAAAGCCCTTTATGAATGTGATGAGTAGAGTAATTTGAATATGAATAGAGTAATCCCAGAAGAGGAAGAGATTATTGGGAATCCGGTAGGTAATAGGGATTATTAGAGACCCAGGAAGATCCTAGTCCTGGATGTGGGAGCATAGGATTTGAGAAGCTTCCCTTTCAGAAGGTTGGAAAGAAAGGATGTTGGGGGAGAACCACATTGTTAGCAAATTCCCTTGTTAAGTACCAGCTATTCCTGCTTAAACTGTGGAATAGGCTAAAGCACTATGAGGGCAGGTATCTTCTCTATCTTGTTTTCTGTTATATTTTCTAGTGCCATTCTTCTTTTTTTTTTTTGCTTTTTAAATTGTATAATATAACGTGTATACAAAGCAAAGAAAGAAAAAAGCAGTTTTCAAAGCACTCTTCAACAAGTAGTTACAGGATATAGCCCAGAGCTTGTCATGGGCTACCATACCATCCTCTCAGATTTTTCCTTCTAGCTGCTCCAGAACATTGGAGGCTAGAGGGAATAAATACTTTTTCATCATGACAATCGACTTTTCTTTTTTTGTGAAAAATAATATATATACAGAAAAGCAATGACTTTCAAAGCACAGCACAACAATTAGTTGTAGAACAGATTTCAGAATTTGATATGGGTTACAATTTCACAAATTTAGGTTTTTACTTCTAGCTGCCCTAAGATATGGGAGACTAAAAGAAATATATTGATACAATGATTCAGCAGTCATACTCATTTGTTAATCCTAGCTTCTCTGTAGATCACCTCTGATCTTTCTCCCACTCTTCAGGGGTATTTGGGCTATACCTATTCTAATTTTTTTCATATTGGGAAGCGACTGCCAATAATGTGGATAGGGAGATGAAACTAGCTGATGTTCTCGAGAGGCTGGCCCCTCTAGGTTTCAGGACTTATCTGATCTAGGGACCCATCTGGAGGTTGTAGTTTCTGAAAAGTTACCCTAGTGCATGGAACTTTTGTAGAATTTTATGTAACACTCCAGGTGTTTTTTAGAATTGGCTAGAATGGTTTGGGTTGGGGTTTGGCAAGCTATGATAGATAGCAATAATGACATTCTTTTAATATTTATTAAATAAGTGAATGAATGAGCTAGGGCCTACTTCATTTTATCTTCATTGTATGTAGTTGGCACTCACTAATTCTCTGTTGAAATGAATTTCTGAGAATAACACCAGCAGTCAACATGTAAACCATAGAAATTTATATCTTAGTGTAGAGGTCTGTGTTATTTTCTGTGTGGGGGATATTTCTTCTACCTACCCAAGTTAACAACGGAATCTAACCACTCTTTAAAAGCATAGTATTTTGCTTTTAAAATTTTGGGGCTGTATATTTCTGTTTTTTTTTGAGACTAGAGTGTGTCAGTCTGTTGGGAACCAGATCATGTGATCTTATAGAACTATGATCCTTTTCCCCCATGGTACACAAGAGAACAAAAATACTGTTTCCCATATTTTGACTTGTTTTGTCAGTTTTACGATTTAATCCTGTCTGTGTCCGTACTTCTCAATGTTTAACTGTTATACTGATGACTTTTATTTTATATCTTACTGTCTTAGCTATTGGGAATGCAGTACTTTACAAATGATAACTCATATTGTCCTCCTGTGGTATACCACCTTTTTTCTTTCTGCTTTCTTTTCCAACCAGTAAGTAAAAACACTTAAAAAGAAAGTGAGACTCTGTTCTACAGCTAATTGTTGCGTTGTGCTTTGAAATTTATTGTTTTGTGTATGTTATTTTCAGCAAAAGAAAAAAAAATTGGTTGTGATGATAAAAAAACTTTTAAGAAAGAGTGAGGGAATGTTGTCACTGTGTGAATTTGATTTAAAATTGAAAGTAGTGTTTCTTTGAGGCGGTTATATACAACTCACTATGTAGATATGTTAGTAAAAATACTTTCAGAAGGATCTTCTAAGCTGACAGCAACAGAGAAGACAATTTTTCCTGTAGTGATTATGTTACTGCTTTTTTAATATTACTGTATGATTTCACTGACCATGATTGCTACCTTTATTCTAAAAGTAGGTGAAAAAATGATGAGAATAAAACTGCCAATTAAGAAATATCAAGAAAGCAGTGGATTTTATATTATTCAGGACTCTCTTGTCATTAGCCAATTCTTAGAAAGTTTCAATTATCTACAAAGCTTCTAAAATCTTAAAATGCTACAGATTTCTAGAAGGACTCATCTCTTGTCATTGTAATACCTGTGTGATATTTTAACAATATTTTCTGAATAATTACCATGTGCTCCATTTTCTCTATGCCTCGTTTTATGTTTTTAATACCTGGTATGTATTTCAGTGCAAAATAGTGTTAAATACAAATTTCAGTACTTTAGAGATTTGTCTGTGTTGGGACAGCGTTTATGTCCTGAGCTTTGAGATTTGTTTAGAAGGAAATTCTTCGTATTCAGTAGACCACATTAGCGTTGATTTTATGTCTCAGTTCCAGTTTCAGTGAGTTTTAGAATTAAAGGCTTTATAATTAGTTTTAGCTGATGATTTCTTTGTTTTCCCTAGACATTTAATTGGGATTAGCTGATGTTCCAGGGCACTGAAATTTAGAAGGTGAAAATTTTTTAATTAATGATTTTGAGTAATTATGAGGGTTACTATATGCAGATTATTAAAAAATCCTTCAGCTCTTCACCAGCCAAGAACTGCTAGCCCAGGGTCAGCTTTCTTGTTAACTCATGGAGTTACTTGGATTGAAAAACCTGAGGGGCAGAGACTGGGAGCCCTTCACAAGCTCTCATCCCTCCTGGCTTCTCCTGGCTTCTCCTGTCATCCCTCTTCTCACCCCTTTTTCCTCCCCTTGTGATTAATTTAATTGATTTGGGGGTGGTTTCATGGAGCTTGAACGTTACCTTCTCAGTGAGTAGGTTTTACTACAGCATTGGAAAAATGATTTCCTTTTGATTTGGTAATTCCACTTTAATCTTTGCTAAGGATCTGTTAAAATATGCTGAAAAGCTCTAATCACAGGTATGATGAGTATAGTATTTCAATTTGAATTGCTGCAGAATAGTTCATAAGTTTGATGTTAATTAAATTACTTAGTATTTCTTCCATGGTCATTTAAGTTTTTATGAATCAAAGCTGTGGCATCATAGTTTATATTTATGATATAATAATAAATCAGAACTCAACTTGAGAATCACATTTACTTCAAATTCTATTAAATTAATATAAAATTGGCCTTTGTTTTTATGGACAGTTCTATGAGTTTTAACACGTTTAGATTTGTTTTTCCACTGTCAGTTGATAGAAACATTCCATCACCCCAGAAAATATGCTGTCACCCTTTTAGTCACAGACTCATCTGTTGTCTGATACTATAGTTCTGTATTTTAAGAATGTCAAATAAATGGAGTCATATAGCATATAGTATGTAACCTTTTGAGATTGGCTTCTTTCATTCAGCATAATTATTTTATTTATTTATTTTTTTTACATGGGCAGGCACCAGGAATCGAACCCGGGTCCTCGGGCACAGCAGGCAAGCGTTCTTACCTGCTGAGCCACCGTGGCCCGCCCCAGCATAATTATTTTGAGATTAGTCCATTCCATTGTGTATGTCAGTAGTTTGTTCCTTTTTATTGTATTCTTTTGTATGAATATACCATGGTTTGTTTATCCATTTACTTGTAAAAGGGCATTTAGTTGTATACACAAGCTTTTTTGTGAAATGAATAGAAGTGCTATGAACATTTGTGTGCAGGTTTTTGTGTGAATATAAATTTTCATTTCTCTAGGGTAAATACCTAGAAGTGGGATTAGCGGGTCGTATGGTAAGTGTATATTTAACTTCATAAGATATTGTAATGCTGTTTTCTTGAGGGTCTGTACGTTTTTGCATTGCCACCAGCAAAATGTATGAGCATTCCAGTTGCTCCACATCCTCATCAGCAAAATGATATTGTTAGTATCTTATTTTAGCCATTCTAATAGTTATGTGATGATATCGCATCATGGTTTTGATTGCATTTCCCCAATGGCTAATGCATTTGAATATCTTTTCATGTGCAAAATTTAAATTGCCTTCCTTAAATCCTCTTTGACTAAGTATCTGTTCAAGCTTTTTGATCATTTTTGAGTTGTTTGCCTTATTATTGTTGAGTTTTGAGAATTCTTTATATATTCTATATGCTAGTTATTTGATTTGCAAATACTTTTTCTGTCTTTAATGGGTTTTTTTGTTTGTTTTGATAGTGTCTTTATCAGAGCAAAATTTCATAATTCTGATAGAGTAGAAGTTGTCATTTTTTTCTGTTATGAAATGTGTTTTTGGTAGTCATGTTGGAAGTTACTTAAAATTCTCTAATATTTTTTCTTGTGTTTCACTGTAATGGTGTCTTTTTCTTTGGATTACTGTGGTGCTTTGGAAATGACATGATAGGTATTCTTTTCTTACAGCAAAGGTTAATGATAAATTTTAATGGATTGGCTTAAAAAAAAAATTGGGCAGTGCAATGGTAGCTCAGTGGCAGAGTTCTTGCCTGCCATGCTGGAGACCCGGTTTGTTTCCTGGAGCCTGCCCATGTAAAAAATAATAATAATAAATAGATCAGGGCTCTGAAATACCTTGACAACTATATAAAAATGTACCTATGTTGAACAAATTCTACAAGGGAAGGAACAGAAATGGCTCTTTTAAACCAGTGGTTTCATAATCATCTGGATCATCGACTTTAAAAAAAAAAACAAAAACAGTTTCTTTCTTTGGGGCTGAGTGGGGCCCAAAATATATTCTTTAAAGCTCTTTAGGCATTCTTATTCTCTGCCAGATTTGTGATGCACTGTTACTGTTTCTCTCTTCACCCTTTTGCAAGGCTGAGTGTCAGGCCATCAGTTGTCAGTTACTTGTTTCAGCTTCATTGTCACAGCTGCTCCCATCCTACTCTCAACTTCTCTGCTGTGGGCATTTGTTCTTCCTTGTCACCCTTCAAATTCTAACTCTTCACCTGCATAGCCTTAATGCAGGTATCCCTTTTTTTAGAATTTTATTATTTTTATTGAGAAATCTTCACACACATACTGTGCATACATGGCATATAATCAGTGGCTCACAGTATCACCACATAGTTGTGTATTCATCACCATGACCATTTTTTCTTCTGATTTTTAATAATAAATTCCCCTGCACAATTCCCTTTATTATTAACATCCTGCATTAATATGGTACTTTTCTTACAGTTGATGAAGCCAATGTTGAAATATTATTTTTAACTAAGTCCTATGGTTTGTTTACATTGGAGGGTCATTCTCTTTGTTGCACTGTTTTATAGGTTTTGACAAATACATAAAATGTGTACACTATTATCCTACTGTGCACCACGATCATTTTTAGAGCATTAGCAGCTCTCCAGAAAAAGAAATAGAAAGAAAAAAACCTCACACATGCCATACTTACACCTCCCTCTCATGACCACTAGTATTTCAATGTCACAAAATTTTAACCCCTTATCCCCCCATTATTTATTTGTTTTTTTTCCCTTATTTATTTATTTATTTATTTATTTTTTTACTCATTTGTCCATACCTTGGATAAAGGGTATGTCAGCCACAAGGTTTTCACAATCACATGGTCCCATTGTAAAAGCTATATAGTTATACACTTATCTCCAAAAATCAAAACTATAAGAACACAGCTCACGGTTTGAGGTACTTCCTCTAGCCACTTCAGTACACCATAAAGTAAAAAGGAATATCTATATAATGCATAAGAATAACCTCTAAGATGATCTTTTAGCTGTTTGAAATTTCTCATTTCTCTCTTCCCCCCTTTGGTCAAGAAGGGTTTCTCGGTCCATGTTGCCCAGTTCATCCCTGGGAGTCATATCCAGAGAGAGAGAGAGAAAAAATAAAGGTTCATTATTTTTTTCTTCACTTAATGTGTATTTTGGTGTATATGCCAACTTCATTTTTTAAAAATTCTTTCCAGTCTTCAAAAAATTTGATTTTCCTCTATTTCGTACTATTTTATTATATATATTTGAGCAAATATCCATTTACTTTTCAAGTAGCAGAGAAGAAATTTTTTTTTTTTTTTTAGGAAATAGTAGATAGTAGAATAGCAATAGTTTATTGCTCATAAACTGATTTGAGTAAGAGGGGAGATTATAGCAGTTGTATTTAAGACATATATTTTACTTTTGTCATATTCCTTATATGTATAATCTTTCAAACATAAAGTTCTTAATAGTAGCTGGTTTCCTTTTTATTTTTTTTGTTTAAAGTTCACTGTTATTAATTAGGGTAATTTTTTGAAGTATGATGTACATTAGATTTTATCATTCATGACAATGTAAATAAATATTCCATAAATAACTCTCAGTATATTTTTTCTTAACATGTATAAATAGGTGACTTTGGAAAACACATTCAGTAACATTAACATTTTATTTAGTTGATTACTTTCTCATTCATCCAACAAGTATCTGAAGTACATCTTTATGTTCCAAAATCAAATTGATTTTCTTATAGACAGTTACTACATGAGATGATTTGATAATAAAGGGTATACAGAAGTTCTCTTAAATCACTTAAGAATAATTAACTGATGAGATTTTCTGATTTTGAATATATTTTATTTTTGTTATGTAGTACAGTTTGCTTTAGTATCATAGTGATTTTAATTGCTGCTTAGAATTTAGTGATTCAGTGGAAGATCATGAATCTTGGTGAAGAATTTCGTAAATAGACGTATTTTCAAAACAGTAAATAGCTATTTTTTTCTAGTGTTACCTTTGAGATTTGCATTCGATGTGCTTGACTTAATGAGTTGAAACAAATGATATGTTTTCATTTTGCATAAAAGTGTTTAAAACACAGTTGTGCTCAGCTAACTGACATGGATGTTTATAGTTATGGAGTAATATCTCAGCTCTGTATTTTGAAGTCACAAAACTTAGTCTTGTTAGAGAAGAGACTTAAATATGAAAGAAAAGAGTAAATGCCATGTAAAATGTTCTAAATTATGTAGTATAGTCTAGTTGTTTTCAAACTATATGCTTTGTAGACTGGATGTATTGTTCTATCATTGCAGTTTATTAATGACACAATTTTCCCCAGTATGAGGAAAAGATGAATTAGATATAGTTTTCCCGGTTTTAACTTGTTCTTCCATAGTGTGTGTGTATTTTCCTTCTATCTTTGGCACTTCAGCTATTTACTTGTACTAGCATTAGTACTGAAAGGCATTATATTTAGTGTATGTTTATAATTCAGGTTCATAGATTTCTGTGTATCTCCACCTTGCATTTTAAAAATACAAACTTCAGGTTTCTCAATAAACATCATGACTGCAGATTCTTTCCAACCTGAAAAAGTTTAACAATTACTACAGATCATCTGTGGTAAAGGATGTTTGGATATAGAAGATACCTGTTGTTTGGCTGTTGTTATTGAGACTCAAGTTAGACATGGAGGATGGTTTGGATTAATTAACTGGAGAATATGGTAACAGTCGTAAAGTGTTGTAGGAACTTGCAGTACAAACACATTATTTCATGGTAAAGCTAGAATCAGTGTCTAGATTCTGTTTCCTGGTCGAATAATCTTTTCATTGAACTGAAAGCATAGCAAGGAGTAGAAGTAATACTAAGCTTATAGCTTGTGGAATGGAATTCTTGAAGTCTGAGAAGTTTTTTATTAGGATTGGATTTGGAAGACATTCCAGACTGAAGGAAACTTTATGTGCAAAGTCATGAAAGTGCTTGCTATGTTGGAGGTAAATCATTCCATGTTATTGGAGAGTGGGTATGAAATAAAGAATCTTTTATGCATGCTAGACATTGTTCTAAGTGTGGGAGGTACGCAGTGAAAGGACAGAATCCCTGCAGTCGTCATTGAACTTTTATTTTAGTGGGAAAAACAATAGTTACATAACATAGTGGTTAGTGTTAAGTATTAAGCACTGTGAAGAAAATAAAGTGTAGACTAAAGGATTAGACTCTAGAGTGGTTAGGGAAGGATCTCTGTGGAAGTGAAACTTGAACAAAATAAAGTAAGAGAGTGAGCTATGTGAATTGAGGCGGAAGAAGTGACAACACAGGTGGTGTATGCTCAAGGAGTCATTGTGGTTGGAGCATACTAAGCACGACTTTGGTCTTATGAGTATTTACTGAGGGCAAGGCATTGTCACTAGTGTTAATTCAATTATTACAACATTCCTCTAAGATGGACTATGTCTGATATGATGAAACTGAGACATGGAGACTAATATTACTTGTCCAACATCACACAGCTAATCAGCGAGCTGGGATCGGAGTTGGGGTAGTTTGATTGTAAAATCAGTATACTCAGCTATTATTCAGTGGTGAGAGAGAAGGAGGTGTAGTAGGAAATTTGGTGGTAGCAGTAGCCTGGGGCCAGTTCTGTAGGGTCAGTTGTTAATTATGAGGACTTTGGATTTTATTCTGATGTTTAAACTTTGGACAGTCGAGAGACAGATGTTCTGTAGGTTGCTTTATGATTCTGGAGGTCGAGAGAGAGGTCTGGACTATACATATACATTTGGTTGTCATCTGTGAATTGATTATAACTTAAAATATTTCTTCTGACCTGTAACATACTTCTTTGATTTAAAATTGAGAATTGTGTTTCGTAATTTTATTGAAAAGAAATATGAATGTATATATGAATGTGTGTGTATAAACAAAATGTAATGAACCTCCTCTGTTAATAGGTGCGAGAAGATGTGCTAAATTCATTGAATAACAACTTTCTTCAAACACTAAATCAAGCATGGAATGATCATCAAACAGCTATGGTGATGATTAGAGACATACTAATGTATATGGTAAGTCAAACTTTCTTGTGTTTTTCTTTCCCTTTAAGAAGTTAAGTTTCAAAACACAATGTCTTCTTTCTCTCAGATTTACTTGGAATGGTACATGTCAGCTGTTTAAAGTACTTTTTAATAAAAAGTCTTTCTTTGCAAAGGCCAAGCTCAGCCCTTAACTTGTTCTATAGTTACTGAAGGATTAGAATGGAAAATGAAAGGGAAAGATTAAAATTTTCGTTTCTGTGTTTTGGCACTGGTGCTTCAAAATGGGAAATATTGAAAAGCCATCTCATCTTGAATAAAGGTGGTTTAATGACAGCAGGAGGGACAGAAGTGGAATATTCTCTTACAGGTTTTTAAAAACTTATGTTTTCTTCTGTCATCTTTCAGTGACAGAGAATTTCATATTAATACAAATATTTTTGCAGTAATTATACTCTAACACCTACCATCCATCTCTTTTAATAATAAATCTCTACTAATAGAGATTCTTGTAGAGAATTATTATAACCAATCTTGTGTAAAGATATTAGTTTATTCAGAAATATGTTCCATTTCTCATCTGCTATTGCTTTTTTTTTTTGAATTGTTAGTGTTTTTATCACTTCAGAAAAATCTTATTTAGCAGGACAATTTGTAAAACATTGACTTGAGCTAAGCTGATCAGTGGCTTTCAGTGGGGTTAAGCTATCTTTTTAAAAATTATGTAACCTTAGTATGATTATAGATGAAGCCAGATTGATCAAGCTGAACTACTGTGTCAGTGCAAAATTAACTAGTCCAGTGACTTATCTCAGTAATTCACGGTTTGTGTTTAGGAATTGGACATTATGACTTTGTCCTAAGGTTTTGCTCTCTTTATTTCTGATTTTTATTTTCAGTTGCTTTAGTTTTGGTTTTTGGCTATAATGAGAGCTTGCTCTGATTTCTGTTGCTTGATAGAATGAAGCAATATTTAGAAATAATTGCCAATAAGAGCAAACAGAGCTATAAAGATTGTGTCTTGCTGAATGAATTCAATCAGACTTCTTATCCCTGATTTTGTAAGGATTTAATGCCAAGGGAGTCAAGAAGAGGTCACCTCATTCTTCAGGGATTTGAAGAATCCTTGATTCCTGGCTGGTTTCTTACGTGACCACAGTCAAGAAGTTTGTTAGTCCATGCCTTAGCTTTGTCATGTATAAAATGAAAATAATATTCTACCTATTAGGTAAGGTAGCTCTGTGACTTAGGTGAGCATACGCAGGTCTGGCCTGTGGTAATGTGCTCATTAAAAATGAATATTTCTTGTGCTTCATCCTTACAGCAAACCCATCTGGTAGTACCACAACCCTCGACATAGCCACACCTTTCCTGACTTCTGAAGGAGGAAACTTCACACAGGGCAGATCAGTGTTACTATCTTTCCATTGTCAGAAACCTTTGTTAGACCCTCCATACTGCCCAGCAGTGTTGCTTTTTCACTAGTCAGCTTGTTCCCCCACTTTGAAGCAGATTTCTGTTCATACCCACAGCTCTTCCTCTTAGTAAATGACCTTTTTCTTCTACTTCTCAGAAAAAAGAGAAGGCATCAGATGGGAGCTATTATATTCTTTTCTTGCTACTGAATCTACAATTTTACATGTATCTCCCCCGCTTTCCCCCCTGTATTAATGGAGGACAGTGTCTCCTTTCTTGTCAAAGGCGAGTTCTCTGTCTATAGTGTGAATCTTTCCCTTTCTACCCTTTTCAGGAAATCTTAAGTATTCTCATGTATTTTCAGGTTCTGCCTTCTTATTTGCTCTTACTCATCAGCATTAGACATTTTTAGGCCATTCATGTCTTCAAAATAAAATTCCATTAAATTTTCTGGTGTTCTCTTGGCCCTGCTTCCCAGAGTCTCTCTCATTCATTGCTAAATGTATCATAAGAATTGTTGACACTTTCTAATTCCGTTTTCTCTTCTTCCATTCACTTTGATTATGTTCCATTTAAGCTTTTACCTCAGCTATTCTGGTCACTTTTTTTTTGAGAATCGATTATCACCATGTTTTATAATAAACTACCTGAATATGTATGAGGCAGAGTTGGTTAAGTAAATTATGGTACATAATAAACAATAGGATACCACGAAGCCATTAAAAATAGCGGCATGCCCCAGTCTTGGGATTTGTTCCTGTGAAACTTTATCCCACAAAGGATAGGTCAAGCCTACTTAAAATTAGGCCTAAGAGTCACCCCCAAGAGAACCTCTTTTGTTGCTCAGATGTGGCCTCTCTCTCCAGCCAACACAACAAGCAAACTCACCACCTTCCCCCTGTCTACGTCAGATATGACTCCCAGGGGTGTGGACCTTCCTGGTAACGTAGAACAGAAATCCTAGAATGAGTTGAGACTCAGCATCAAGGGATTGAGAAAACCCCTAGAATGAGCTGAGACTCAGCATGAAGGGATTGAGAAAACCTTCTCAACCAAAAGGGGGAAGAGTGAAATGAGACAAAATAAAGTGTCAATGGCTGAGAGATTCCAAACAGAGTTGAGAGGTTATCCTGGAGGTTATTCATACACATTAAGTAGATATCACCTTGTTAGTCAAGATGTAATGGAGAGGCTGGAGGAAACTGCCTGAAAATTAGAGCTGTGTAACAGTAGCCATGTTTCTTGAAGATGATTGTACAATGATATAGCTTTCACAGTATGACTGTGTGATTGTGAAAACCTTGGTTCTGATGCTCCTTTTATCTACCTTGTCAACAGATGAGTAGAACATATGGAATAAAAGTAAATAATAGGGGGAACAAATGTTAAAATAAATTTAGTTTGAAATGCTAGTGATCAGTGAAAGGGAGGGGGTAAGGGGTATGGTATGTATAAATTTTTTTCTATTTTCATTTTATTTTTCTGAATAGATGCAAATGGTCAAAGAAATGATCATGTTGATGAATATGCAACTATGATATATTGTGAATTACTGATTATATATGTAGTACGGAATGATCAAAAGTTAAGAATTTTTGCATTTGTTTGGTGTTTTTTTGTATTTTAAGAAAATGAAAAAATTTTTTTAAATAGCGTCATATATATGTGTTGGCATGGAAAGATGGCCATATTATAGTAATTGGGGGGAAAATCAGCTTGCAATATAATATATGCATTGTCTGGAAGGACAAACAAAAACATCTATAGTGTTTATCTCTGAGCAGTGACTATAGACGTCTTTTCTTCTTACCTGTATTTTCTAGATACTCTATTTCGGTAATAAAAAAGGCCTACAAAAATAAGTTTGTCATATGTAAGATTAGAAGATAACGTCCTGACGAAAAAAAATGTTTAAATACAGTAATGTGGTATTTCATTTGCCAAGAATTATGTATATAGCTTACTTCAAACATGAATTTGCAGTACATTTCAAATGTTATCCTGTAGAATTTATATTGAAAAAACTGAAAGTGTGATCACTTTAGCGATTATTCCTTAAAATTGAAGTTCAAAGTGTTTACCTTTTCCTTTTCTGTATCCAGATCTTTGAGCATACATTTTTTTTCCAGACCCAGTATGAAGTTCTCTCCTTGAGTGCCGACTTTTGGAATTGGTTCTAATTGATTTTGTTGCCTTCATTTTTTGAATTAGGATTAGAAAATACTTCTTTGCTAATTCTACTGAAAAGTTCCAATAAAGACAATTTGAAAAATGGGAGGCTCAGTGGAATATATCAGCTCCAGATGTCTTTTATGGGTCATCATTCCTCTATTTTTTTCTCTGAAAGCATCGTTTAATTCTAGATTTATACTTAATCCTTTATGTTCAAGGTTTTCATGTTGAGTGAAGTTTACAGTCTCTCAGATGTTACAGTAGTAACAATAACGCATCTAATATCCTGACCACTTTTGCCCTTACTAGGATTACCGTGACATCTGCGTATCTCTAGAGGGATGCGAAGACCACTGCAAATCTTCATCCTCCTTAATTTTTCAGCAGCCATAACATGTTGTGTCCTGTTTCTGTGATAACGCACTTCCTTGGTGTGCTTCCTACCTTTCTGGCTGTTCTTTCTCAACCACTCCTCCTCCTGCTCTCCCCTTAAATAGAGGCATTCCTTGGGCTGAGTCCTGCATGTTCTTTTCATGGTCTCTTCACATCATTCACTCCCATGGCTTCATTTACTGCCACTGTGTAGAGGCATACCACGTTTTATTGTGCTTAGTTCTAAATAGTGTGTTTCTTGTTTTTGTTTGTTTTTTTTAGAGATTGAACGTTTGTGGCAACCTTGTGTTGAGCAGGTCTGTTGACACCATTTTTCCAACAGCGTGTGCTCACTTTGTGTCTCTGTGCCATATTTTGGTAATTCTTGCAATATTTCAAACTTTTTCATTATTATTGTATTTGTTATAGTGATCTGTGATCAGTGATCTTTGACATTACTGTGTAGATGATTCCCAAATTATGTCTCTAACCTCATTCTCTGAGATTGAGGCTCGTATGTGCATTTGTGTAGTTGATGGCTCTTTTTCATTGTCTGAGGAGTACTTTAAATTTGGCATGTTCAAATGAGCTCATAATCAGCATCATTCCAATTGTTTATACCAGAAACCTAGGGAATTATTCTAGTCCATTCCTTCTTCCTCTCTTTCCATCATCTGTTACCACCACACAGTTTCTCTGTGCTATCATGTCTACTACCCAACACCAAACCATCTTTATTTCTCTCCTGAAGTATTCAGCAGTCTCTAGTCTTGTAACTTGCACCTGTGTTCCTTTCTGTACTATTCTCTGTATTGCCCCAGGTATATTATTTTAAAACATAGATCTAATCATATTCCTGCTCTGCTTGAAATCCTTACCCTCCCAACTTGGAATCTTCATGCATCTTTCCTTTGGAAATGTTTTCCTTCAAGCCGTAGCTTAAGTTTCTGGTAAACTTTCCCTGACCCATGCTCAGTACCCACACTAGGTACAGTTACTCTCACTGTACCCAGTACTGTTCCTTGGCAGCATTTATTACAACCATTATTAACAACTGTTTAGTACCTAGCCTCCCCACTAGACTTTGAGTTCTGTGAAGATGGGGACCATGTTTGTGTTACCACTGGGTCTTCAACACCTAGCACGCAGCCCCTTGCACATAATAGGTGCTCATGTATATCTTGAATGAATTAATACACAACACTTTTTATGTAATACCTGAAAGTTCTTTTTTTGTAGACTGTGGCTTTTTAAACTGCTCATAAAAGAAGGATACTATTTTAGATTCAGAAAGAAACTGAAGTAATGATAACTACAGTTTGCACAAGATAAAATCCTTTTACTTTCTTTCATTCTCTTATTTTTGCCTTTCTGGACTTTGAATAATTAAAATAAAAATATGCAGTAAAATGTGCAGAACTAAAGTAAATTTTTTTTGTTTACAAATGTATGTACCTATGTAACCAGTATCTCAGTCAAGATATAGAATATAAAGGGTTTTTAACTATGTAAGAATAAAAAACGTTTTTTTCTGTTTTCATCCACATTATTTGCTTAGAAGACTTTTACCCTCATCTCCGACATCATACATAGGTCACACTACCTGCTGGATATGCATGTACTCTTCGGTGTACTGACTATACCTGCATGGGGCCTATACAGTTTTCTTCTTCCTGTTGAATACTAGCTCTAATTGTTGGAATTTGTTGGAGTTTTAGATCTCAGGCTCAGAGAGGAAAGATGAAAATGCTTCGTTACTTGTCCACCTGCAGCTGAGCTTTACTAGCTGAGCTTTACTTTTAACAAGGAGCTTTCTGCCTAAAATGTCACTCATGAGCCTCAGCATATAGATACCATGAAATACACTTATTATTGAAAATGAAATGGAATCACATTACATAAAGGCAGCCAGTTATTAAAATTTGGTACACATAACTTTTTAGTTTTGCAGGTTCATTGTTTCAAAAGGACAGGTGTATGTGGCTATGCGTGGACCTTGTGACCTCTAATTTTTGCCATTCTGTCCTTTCCTTATTTTTCCGACTTAACATTACCTGCTTGGTCCCTGTAGGTATTAGCTTGTAATCCCTGCTTTACTTAAATTTATTATTTTAAATCCATTCTTAAAAGAAATGTTTATTTGTTAAGCTTGTAAGATTAGTTTGGAGCTGTATCATAAGTTTTATTTTCATTTTGACTTTTTCAAACATTAACAATTGGGAAAAGGTTTAATATGTTATGGGGAAAATTGGTTATAACATAGGTTACACAGTAGCCTTAATTATTTATATAATCTATGAGTATAACTGTTTTACTTTTCCCTCAGATTTGTATAAAATATCAAGGGAAAATTAAATTTCTGCATAATATTCCATAGCCTGCTTTTTAGCAATTAGAGCTAATGTCAAATAGAATAGAAAAAGCATTTCCTATCTTGATAGATGGGGTGAATAGGGAAATTTCCTGCATAAAACTTTGTTGAATTTCAAAGACGTTTTCAGGTTTTCACTTGAAATTGTCTACATTTCGAGTCATTTTCACAAATGAGATTTGTGCTACAGTAGTATTGTAGGTCATCATTAAATAAGATTAGAGGAGAAAATTCAAAAGTACAGGTAGAGAGTTAAGCTAGGAAGGGAGGATCACTGCCTCTTTGAGCTGTTTGAAAAGTTGTTAAGGATGTGAAGAGGTACAGTGGAATGCAGCAACATTTGTGAAGAGGAGAGGAACTGAGGAACTCTGTTCAGATGCTGTGAGTCTGTTTAATAAATGAGAAGGCAGAACTATCAGCTTAGGGTGACAGAAGCATGTGAGGTGTTGGGAACTTGAGGAGTGTGGCAGGGTGACCTACTATAAGGGCTACCCCCTCCCCCCAAATATGTCCATGTCCTAATCCCTGGAACCCTTGGATATACCTTGTATGTTAAAAGGGACTTTGTAGATGTGATTAAGTATCTGATATGAGGAGATTGTCCTGGATTTTCTGAAAGGTCCTGATGTAATCACAGATGTACTCCTGAATGTGATTACATCAGGATCTTATAAAAGAGTCACAGGAGAAATGAGAATTGAGGAGAAGGGTATGTGATGATGGAAGTAGAGACTGTGGAGAGAGGTCCACAAGACAAGAAATGCATATGGCTACTATAAGCTTAACAGGCAAGGAAGCAGAAGATTGTCCTCTCAGAGCATCCAGAAGAACCAGCCCTATATGACACCTTGACTTTAGCTTAGTGAAACTGGTTTCAGTTTTTGACCTTTAGAACTATAAGAGAATGGATTTCTGTTGTTTTAAGCCACTAGGTTTGTGGTAATTTGTTAAAGAAGTAATAGGAAACTAGTAGAGAAGGAATATGGTCAAAAGTTTGTAATACCTACTGTACAGGTGTCAACTAAGTACGAATAAAAAAGAATTACCTGTAGTTGTCAGGGCTTAATTTTGGTGAGTTGGCACAGATTTTGTATAGTGAAGCCAGTCAACAGAGTTTGTAACTTTTTCCAGGGATACTTAACTGTTTAGGGAAAGAATGTTCAAAATAAGGGAGATTCACTAAGATTTGCCATATTGGATATGGGGTAGAATTCTAGGCTGTTAGCATTGTGGAATAGTTGATTGTGGTAGGTCTGTGCAGTTTAAGGAGGCATGTGAATCGGTTATAATGTCCCTGAAAATAGAAATGTTGGGTAGTAGGGCTAAGTAGGCCTGGAGATCTTGTGAGAGTGAAGATTTGGTTCATTTAAATGTAACAAAGTAGGGGAGATGGGAAATAAGTGGATCATTTTCAGTATCAGAGCTATTTGATGTCTTATAATAATGAGATTTAAGGTTTGCTTATATTGGTATGTGACTGAGGGAATCCTGATAAAAGGGAAATTGAAAATTGAGGCATTTGTTATCTGTGAGGAGTGTGTTAGATGGGTTATTGGTATGAGTGTTGCATTCCCAAAGCTAATAGAGAACAAGGAATAGAGTTGAGAGCAATATGGTTAATTGATTGCTGAAATTACCGGGAAGAACTTGAGTGTCACTAGAGGCCAGAAGATAGGAGGAGGAATTTGTGGATCTCTGTTTTCTCTTGTAGATTTTGATGCTTTCAGGCCCAAAAAACATTTCTTCCTCACGGTTTTTTAGATTACACATTGAAGAAAGTTTGAAAATAGATTCATTCTGGAAAAACACAGATTGCTTAAGAATCTTCCTGGTATATTTTTACAGCTGTAACTGATAACATCTAATACCTTGGCGTACTGTTAAGGCATATGGTTATGGTTAGGGCAAAAGTAAAGTAATAGGTTTTTTTTTTAATATATATAACATTTTTTATTATTAAATATAACATTACAAAGAAAAGAAAGAAAAAACAATGATTTTCAAGGTACACTTCAAAAAGTACATACAGAACAGAACTCAACAGTTTGTTATGGGTTACCATTCCACTATTTCAGATTTTTCCTTCTAGTTGCTTCAAAACGCTGGAGGCTAGAAGAAATAATTTTTTTCTTTTTTGTGAAAAAAATAACATATTTTAAAAAGCAATAAATTTCAAAGCACATTGCAAAAATTAGTTGTAGAACAGATTTCGGAGTTTGGTATGGGTTACAGTTCCACCATTTTAGGTTTTTACTTCTAACTGCTCTAAGATACTGGAGACTAAAAGAAATATCAGTATAATGATTCAGCAATCAAAACCCAACCTTCTCTGTATAACTCCACCATCACCTCTGATCTTTTTCCCACTCTTTTGGGGGTATTTGGGCTATTCCCATTCTAACTTCTTCATGTTGAAAGAGGCTGTCGATAATATAGTATAGGGGGATGGAACTAGTTGATGTTCTAGAGAGACTGGCCCCTCTGCATTTCAGGACTTATCTTGTTCAGGGACCCATCTGGAGGTGGTAGGTTTCTGGAAAGTTACCCTAGTGTATGGAACCTTCGTAGAATCTTACATAATGTCCTAGGTGTTATTTAGGATTGATTGGTGTAAAATAAAACCAAGGTATCATCATAAGTACTTAGTAAAGAGCTTTGTGCTTGATGAATTAGTTTCTTCCTTGCCTTCCATCTCAACTCCTGTTTCAAACAAATTAATAGAACCATAAAAACTTTGATCACTATGCCTTGTGAACTATTTATTTTTTTGTACAGTGATGATTTAGCAGTCTATCATGTTGAATTTAGGTAAGTCTTTTTTTCATGGTCCATACTGTCCAGCAGGAGGTAGGCCCTCTGGTGGAGAGATAAAAGCACACATCTCTTCAAGTAGTAAAAGAAAAGAAATTTGCACCTATGTATGGAGTAGTGGAAAATAAAATGGGAGGATGAATTGACAGCCTGGATTTTAGTTCCTGTCTTGTCATTAATTTGCTTAAATCATTTAACTTCTCTTGGTAAGATCCTTTTTTTTGAATCTGTAAAATAGGCTTATTGGATAAGTCTTGTGGTTTTTATCTCTTTGAGGGCTAGAAACTCATTGCAGAATGGTTAAAATTCAGGAATTTTCTCGCAGAAGTCGGCATGTGTGCATACACATACCATACAACACCCGTTTTTATATATGTTTAAAGGGATTTATGGGTGTTCTGAAGGCCCAGCTTGAATCTTAGTTAGATTATTTTAATCCTTTCCA
>PVIY010030748.1:0-30631 GCA_004026745.1 Myrmecophaga tridactyla | reverse complement strand
AGAGGCAGAAGATAGGATTAGTGAACTGGAGGATGGGACATCTGAAATCCAACAAGAAAAAGAAAATATAGGGAAAAAATGGAAAAATATGAGCAGGGACTCAGGGAATTGAATGACAATATGAAGCACATGAATATATGTGTTGTGGGTGTCCCAGAAGGAGAAGAGAAGGGAAAAGGAGGAGAAAAACTAATGGAGGAAATTATCACTGAAAATTTCCCAACTATTATGAAAGACTTAAAATTACAGATCCAAGGAGTGCAGGGTACCCCAAATAGAATAGATCCAAATAGACGTACTCCAAGACATTTACTAATCAGAATGTGAGAAGTCAAAGAGAAAGAGAGAATCTTGAAAGCAGCAAGAGAAAAGCAATCCATCACATACAAGGGAAGCCCAATAAGACTATGCATAGATTTCTCAGCAGAAACCATGGAGGCCAGAAAACAGTGGGATGATATACTTAAATTATTAAAAGAGAAAAACTGCCAACCAAGAATTCTATACCCAGCAAAATTGTCCTTCAAAAATGAGAGAGAAATTAAAACATTTTTCAGACAAAAGGCACAGAGGAGCACACACACCAACTTTTTATGGACTAGAAGGAATCACAAACGGTTGATTACCAGTCCCGGCAAGATAAGTACAGAAATTAAGAGTAAAGCTTTTGACGCTTCTATAGCAATTTTGACAGAGTCATTTTGTCTGTTGAATCTAAACTAAAAAACTCAAGCCTGTATACTTTTTAACTTTTTTCATTGTATAGTAAAACATATATACAAAGCAAAGAAGAAAAAAAATAATAGTTTTCAAAGCACTTTTCAACAAGTAGTTACAGGGCAGATCCGAGTTTGTCATGGGCTACGTATGATACCATCCTCACAGATTTTTCCTTCTAGCTGCTCCAGAACATAGGAGGCTAGAGGGCTTAAATATTTTTATCATCACAGTCGACTTTTTTCCTTCTTTTTTTGTGAAAAATAACATATAGATAAATAAGCAATAAATTTCAAAGCACAGCACCACAATTAGTTGTAGAACAGATTTCAGAGTTTGGTATGGGTTACAATTCCACAATTTTAGGTTTTTACTTCTAGCTGCTCTAAGATACTGAAGACCAAAAGAGATATCAATTTAATGACTCAGCAATCATATTCGTTTGTTAAATCCTACCTTCTCTGTGTAACTCGACCATCACCTTTGATCTTTCTAACCCTCTTTAGGGTTGAGCCTATATTTTATGTCCTTGTTTTTTTCTTCATTTTTCTGGAAACTTCTAAGTTGTCTATTTTACAAAAGCTTCAGTCCACAACGGATTAGAAAGGAACAGACTTCCCCTTCACCATGTATGTTTTGAGAACCACTAGTGTACAGCAATTCCCTTCGGATTCCAGAGAGACCTGGAGTTAGAACTGAAGCTCAGCAGTCATGTCCAACCACAGCAGAGGCCAGAAGAGTGTCCTAGCTGGGTGCACAGGGTAAGGGGGGTGCAAAGAAAAAGGGGGACAGCAGGGGTGCTGGTGAGCGCGAGTGGTCTCTGGCACACTTATCTCGCACACTGTGAAACTCAGCCTTTGAAACAGAGGCAGAAGACTAAAACCCAGGGGGAGCTCAAGCTAGGGAGGTGCATCCAGCCTCCTCACAGCCAGCCTGGACACCACTCCTGGGCTAAGGTTCATCTTTTGTCATGAAAGTTGGTAAGGCCACTCTCACTCTAGCCCTTTCCTACTTCTTGGACCTCGATTTCCGACACTGTGCCCTGGCCTTCTGCTGCCCTGGCCTACAAACTCCTTGCCATTCTTGGGGTGCCCTGTGCCCTCGAGTGCTCCCTTGCCTTGCACTTGCTGTGCCCTCACTGGGCTTACTTCCACACTAATCCCTCTTCTCCCAGTCTAATGTGACTTCATTTGTGAAAACTTCCTTGATTCTCCTCGGCGTGGTGAGGCACCTCTTCCTCTAGAGAAACAATCGTTTGGTGAGGGTTAGCTGTCTCCCTATGGAATGCATTTCCTCCCGTTAAACCGTGAGTTGAATGAGACCTGAGAACATGTTTTTTCATTTGTATATCTCAAGTACTTCTTGTGGTTTCCTGGTCAATAGTTGGTTCTCAGTGAATATTTTTCTGGTGAAGGAACGAATGGTGCGGAGACCCAGGGCCTGGCTACTTCCATACTGAGAATAAGACTGCATGTAGCTGCCTGCAAGGACATGGACACAAGCTAAAGGTCCTCACATCTCCTTCGGGAGGGGGCGTGGGGAGAGAATGTACAGATGCTATCGTCAACAAAGCATTAAAACTCCCCTTCCTTGATCACCGTTGATAATAAACCTTCAAGCTCCTGTATCATGAAACCCTACTGAAACTCTGTTCTCACACCCTTGTCCTCAACCCTTATAAGCCCTTGTACTCCCTGCCCCGTTTGTAGATCATTAACTTCCATTTCCTGACCAGCTGTCATCAGGAAGAGCTCCTGTTCCTAAGTCCCAATAAAATTCCTGTCTAACTCCATGCCTGACGTGTTCTCTGGCTGTATGCTGCATTGACCCACTCTCTTCAAAAGCTGGGTTGGAACAAAGGGTTTTTCAGCTTTTAGTCCATCAAGAGAATGGAGACTGTCTTGTCTGTTTCTCGTTCAAGGATAAAGAATTTGAGGAAGATAGGAGAAGAAAGTTGAGACTACCATCTAAAGTTAGACCTCAGAAAAACTGTCAAATGGGAAGACTCTGAAATGTAGGCATCTAGGATGGGATGTGACATCTCAGTGCCTGGAGAGGGGAGGCTGCTGGTTGTTTATTCAGTATCCAATCTTTCCTTCTTCCTTACTAACGGAGTCCTTCTAATATGAGGAGGTAGCATGTCCAGTTGAAAAACCACATCTCTTAGATTCCTCTGCGGATAGGCATAGCAGTGAGAGGCAGGTGGAATATTTGGGGAGGAAGCTTCTTGGAAAGCTCTTTAAAGGGTGTTTAGCTGAGAGGTCACCCCTTCCTCATTCCTGCTGCCTAAAACATGGGTATGGTGCCTGGAACTGCAAATGTCAATTTGCAACAAGGAAGCAATCCTGAGGATGGAAAATATGAGCTAAGGACAGCAAAGGAGAAAGCTAGGAGGAGCCCGAGACCTATGATATGGAACCACCCTACCAGCCTGGGCTTGCCTTTTTTTTTTTTTTTTTTTTTTTACTTTTTTCTTTCCATGAGACAGAAATAAACTCTTAGTTTCTTTAAGCCACTCATATTTTCCATTTTATATATACAAAGCTAATCCTGACTCAAATAAGGGGAATATTTACAAAGGACCTTCATATAATATGTATTTTAAACACATTGCCTGTTTCTAATCTTCATGATTAAAGTAGGCCAGGTTGCTTCACCCCTCTGTGCCTCAATTTCCTCATTAGTAAAATGAAGACAATAGCACCTTCTTGAAGAGTTTCTACATATGCAATAGTGAGAACTGTGCTTGGCACATGGTCAGTGCCCAGTGTCAGTCATTACTGCATTGCCAGCAGCACGCTCACATTCAGAGGGGAACTCAGAAAGCCTCAGTGCTTGTCGAAGGTCACACAGCTAATAAGTGGTAGAGCCACGATTCAAACGCAGCCCAGTGTGACTCTTTAAAGTTTGCATTCCCCCACTGCACCCTGGAAGGACCTAATCTGGGTGTGCTGCAGGACGGAGGGGTCAGAGACCAGCCAATGAGTGAAATCCTACCTTTTGCTCTTGTGCGACTCTGACTCTTCCTGGAGAGGGAGCTGAAATCCATCTTGCCCTCTTGTGGCAACACCATCCACTGAGAGCTCTTGGCAATCAGTGTGTCAAGAAGGAAGCCACGAGGGGAGGGTGAAGTCAGCCAAGGGCTTGGCTTGGCTGGGCAGCTCTATGGGAGAGAGAGCTGGTATTCAGAGAGAAGGCAGGTAGCTAGCCAACTTCCTGGTCCCAAGTCCATTCCTGTGGCTAGGAGTGTCCGCCTGCCATAAAAATGAAAACTTTTCTGGCAGTTGATGAGACTTCTTCAGACATGATGCTCTCCTGAGAGGCATTAGGAGAAACGGTTCCCACCTTCTACAGACTCACAATATATTTAATCCATTTGAGCAATCAGCAGGCAGAATGTAAATGACGAAGAACTTGGTTCTGGAGTCAGGCTGCCTGACTCGGCTACTTTGACCTCAGGCAAGATATTTCACTCCTCTGTGCTTCAGCTTCCTCGTTTAAATGGGGGTGATTATGAACATTAAATGAGGTAATATTTGTAAAGTAATCGGAACACTGTCAGACATATAGTGTGAACTGCTTTTTAAATTAATATACACAGAATAATTAGAGATTTATAAATAATATAAATGAAATACTCAGTGTGGTAAATCTCAGTAAGAATTAGAAATGGAAAAAATTATAGGGAAAAAGAAATCAAGAAGTTCCATTGCAGTAGAGAGACTTTAAAGACTGGATGAGATTTAGGTACATAAACAAAGGTGCGGCCCAGCTGTAGAGACCAAGGGGCAGTGGCTTGGAGGCAGAGACTGGCAAAGCGCAGGGACAGATGGCATGGGGGTGGGGTGGGGGATGGCCAGACAGAAGGATTGGAATTGGGGCATAGGGAGAGAGAAGATGGGGCACGTAGTTTGAGGCCTGATTATGTGAGATTTTGCAAGTTAGAGTTCCTAGAATAGGCACTGGAGAATACTGAGACTTTTCAGAGGGAAATGACAAGATGAAAGCGGTGTTTTAGGAAGATTCGCCTGGTAGTAATTTCCTGGAAAGATTGGAGAGAAGAAAAGACTAGAAGAAGGGAGGTTAAGAAGTGGTTGCAATAATTCTAACTTGCGGGCAGGCACTGGTGGCTCAGTGACAGAGTTCTTGCCTGCCATGCCGGAGACCGGGTTCGAGTCCTGGTGCCTGCCCATGCAAAAATAATAAAATAAAATAATAATTCTGGCTCGAGGTGGTGAGGGTTAGGTAACTTAATCTTGTAGTAAACATGGAAGAGATGAGCAGAATCTGAGAAGATGAGAGAAATCTAGCTTAAATTTTAGAAAATAAAAGCAAGATATATCTAGATTTTAAAAAGCACAAAGGTATAATTTTTTTTCAATCTCCCTTCTCTTCCTCACTCCTAATTTGGCTCAACGAAAGTAACCACTCTTAACAATTTCTTGTGTTATTTCAAACAAGTTTGAAACATATACCTAGATATATACATGTAGAGAGTGCGAGTGGCCCAGCTTATAGATACCCAACCTGTGCAGACACGCAGAGCCATGCTCTCAGAAGAGGGAGGGCCCCAGACTTGGTTTCATGCTCTCCTACTGCTGTCTTAAAATTCTTAATTTTTGAGCAAGGAACTCCACATTTTCATTTTGCATTGGGCCCCACAAATGATGCAGCCTGTCATGTATCCTGTATGTCTGTATATACATATGCATATGTGTGTTTTAAAATTTAATTTTATATTATATGTTGTTCTATCTTTTTTTTTTTTCTTTTTTTTTTTAACTCAATATTCTATCTTTTGGGATGCGCGGGGGTTCAGTGCTAGAATGCTTCAATTGAACCGGAGACTGGGTTCAATCCCTAGTCCATGGACCCCCAAACAAATAAAATTAAATTAAAAAATAACTTCTGTCTTTGGAGCTCTTTTCATTTACAGATCTACTTCTTTTTAACATCCATGGTATGGTTGTATCAAAATTAGTTTCTCAAGTCTCCTTATTGATGGACATGACTTTGTTTAGGGATTTTTGCTTTTAAAATGATGCTGAAAGGACCATCTTTATATATCTATAACTTTTGTATGCCTTACAATTATATTCGAGAGAATACTAGCAGTGGAATTGCTGTGTCAAAGGATGTTTGCATTTAAAATTAGGACAAATATTGCCATGTTGCTCTCCAAAATGTTTGTGCTAATTTTCATTCCTACTAAGAATATTTGAGAATTCTTCTCACAGTTAACCAATTATGGAGTTTTTCAAACTTTAAAAATTTTGCCAATCTGTTACACAAAAACCAGCACTTGTAGTTGTTTTAATTTGCATTTATTTAATTTTGTGTGAGGTTGAATAATTTTTCTGTATATTTTATTTATTGGTTATTTTTGTATTTCTCTTCTTAGGAATTACCTTTTGCAATCTTTTTGTGCATTTTCCTTTTAGATTGTTTATCATTTGCTTTTCTTTATATTATTAAAGGAGTTAATCATTTTTCTATTATATGGTTATAAATATTTTCCCTGACTTATTAATCTTTTGATTTTGTTTACAGCTTTTTTGGTCATATAAAAAAGCAAAGCTTTTACTTTTATGCACTGAAACTTTTGGATGACAGATCAGCTGGATTTTAATTAGCAGCATTTGATGACAACTTAGATGTAGAAGGCAGGGCAGAAGAAGATACATCAAAAGTAAACCGCATTAGGAAAAAAAACATTAGGAAAATGCAAATCAAACACACAATGAGATACCACTTCATACTCAAAAGGATGGCTATTATATGAATAGATAAATAGATAGATAGATAGGGAATAACAAGTGTTGGCAAGGATATGGAGTAACTGGGACCCTCTTGCATTGCAGATGGGAATGTAAAATGGTGCAGGCTCAGTGGAAAACAGTTTGATGTTGTGCCGGTTTGAAAGGATGTATGTACCCTAGAAAAGCCATGTTTTAATCTAATCTCATTTTGTAAAGGCAGCCATTTCTTCTAATCCTTACTCAGCACTGAATGTTTGAAACTTTAATTAGATCATCTCTTTGGAAATATGACTCAATCAAGAGTGGTTGTTAAACTGGAAAAGGTGGAGACGTGTCTCCACCCATTCCAGGTGGGTTTTGATTAGTTTACTGGAATCCTATAAAAGAGGAAACATTTTGAAGAAAGCAAGAGATTCTGAAAGAGCAGAATGACATAGCCATGAGAAGCAGAGAGTCTACTAGCCAGCGACCTTTGGAGATGAAGAAGGAAGATGTCTCCGGGAAGCTTCATGAAACAGGAAGCCAGGAGAGAAAGCTAGCAGATGACTCCGTGTTCACCATGTGCCCTTACAGATGAGCGAGGAACCCTGAACTTCATCAGACTTCTTCAACCAAGGTGTCTTTCCCTGGATACCTTAGATTGGATATTTCTATAGACTTGTTTTAATTGGAACATTTTCTCGGCCTTAGAACTGTAAACTGGCAACTTATTAAATTCCCCCTTTTAAAAGCCATTCTGTTTCTGGTATATTACATTCCGGCAGCTGGCAGACTAAGACAGATGGTTCCTCAAAAAGCTAAACATAGAAGTTAACCTTTTGAGCTATATGACCTGGCAATTCCACCCCTAGATATATAACCAAAAATAATTGAAAAGAAGGACTCAAACAAATACTATCACACCAATGTTCATAGCAGAATTATTCACAAGAGTCAAAAGGAGGAAGTAACCCAAGTGTCCATCAACAGATAAATGGATAAGCAAGATGAGCTATTTACATACAGTGGAATATTATTTAGCTGTAAAACGGAATGAAGTTGTGATACATGTTGTAGTAGTTTGCAAACTGCCAGAATGTGATAGATCAGAACTGGGATGGCTTTTAAAAAGAAGAATTTAATAAGTTACAAGTTTATAGTTCTATGCCTATAAAAATATTCAGTCTTAGGCATCCACAGAAAGATACCTTAATTCAAGAAAAGCCAAGAGGTCTAGAACACCTCTGTCAGCTGGGTAGTCACGTGGCTGGCATCTGCTGGTCCCTTGCTCCTGGGCTCCATTGCTTTCAGCCTCTATTCCTGTAGGGGCTCCTCACTTTGCTTCTCCAGGGCTGGCTTTCATCTCTTGGCTTCCTTTGGCTCTCTCCAGGTTCTGGCTTGCTTAACATCTCATAGCGATGTCTGCTGGGCTCCAAGTGTCTCCAAACATCGGTGTCTGTGCTCTCTCTGTTGGCTCTGAAGTTTCTCTTGGCTCTTTTTCTGTGGGCTCTGACATTTCTGACTCTCTTCAAAGTGTTTCTTCTTTTAAAAGGTCCCAGTAAACTAATCAAGACCCACCTGGAATGGGTGAAGTTATGACTCCATCTAATCAAAAGATAACACCCACAATTGGGCACACCACAAGCTCACAAAGATAATCCAATCAGGCTCCAAGCTACAGTGCTGAATAAGGATTAAAAGAAAATGAAAGCATTCATACATCCCACACCCCTTACCCCCTCCCTCTCATTGACCATTGAAAAACCTACTGCTTTCTTAAAATAGACCTTTAAAGACTAGTTTAGACTGCAGAAAAGTTGCAACGATGTATAGAGCATCCCCATTTTTTTTTAAATTTGCATATGGGCGGGAGGCACCAGGGATGAACTCCAGACCTCCAGCACTGCAGGTCGGAGCTCTGCCTGCTGAGCCACGGCAGCTGCCCCCCATTTCTATATACCATACTCCCAGTTTCTCCTCTTATCAACATCTTACAATGATATGGTAATTTGTTATCACTGATGAACCAATACTGATACATTAATGTTAACTAAAGTTCCTGCTTTACTCAGATTTCCCTGGTTGTTACCTAATGTCCTTTTTCTCTAATAGGATCATACCCAAAAGACCACATGACATCTATTGGCCATGTCTTCTCAGGCTCTTCTAGGCTGTGAGGGCTGAGTTTGGTGTTTTTATATTGTCATCACACATCGATTCACTGACTAATGGGAGCCAAACCCTATCCGAGTTAGCCATGCAGTGGATACGAAATCAGCAAATAGTTGAGTGTAGATTCCACTCCCCTTCCTGCCTCTAATCTTTCTTCCCAGAGATGCTCAGAACCTTTCTTCTTTCTCTACATGGACTCTAGTGCCCAGAAGTTCCTTCTTTGTCCCCCAACTTCAGCCTAGCAATGGCAATTCTTCCTTAGAAGTGAAGACTCTTTGGCTTTCTTTGCCAAAGGTTGAGATTATCCCCATATTCTTATAAACTTGCTTGTTTTAAAAATCATTTTTCTCTTATTCAGGGTAGCTGGCAGGTTTTCTAGTAGCTAGTTTTTAGAACAATTCTAAGCAAAGAGTGGCTTCTGCTTTTGAGGGGATTGAGGACTACACCTAAAAGAGACGGGGAAGATGGGAAGGAGAGCTGGTCTTCTGGGGAAGTTAATACGTCTTGTTTTGTTACTAGTCCTGAGGAAAGGTAAGATGCAGAAGCCCAGGAGAAAGTTGGAAGTACACATTTGGTACAAGATGGGAGTTCAGTTTTTCAAACAGAGATGAGAGAGTTGTCTGCTTAGAGGTGGCATTAGAGAGCATGAGAGAACGTGAAGGAACAGGGAGAAGAGCAGAAAGCAGAGGAAAGAATCATGGAGCATGGTTGCTCTTAGGGGCAGGAGAAGAAGGACCCTTGGAGGAGACAGGACAGGGTCTGGAGTTGTGGACGGTCACAGCCAGAGCATGGGATAGAAACACAATGAGGAAAAAGTGTGTAAAACTAGCGAGCAGAGGACAAGAGACAATTAGAAGAAGGAGGACTGAGAAAAGACCTTCAGTTTCTGAGCTCAACAGCAATAGATTTACTAAAAAAGAATTAACTACTTTTCTGAGCTTACATCCCAGCTCATTTGGTATAAATGACTTGGCATCATTTGGTATAAAGTGCTTAACTCAGGAGATGACAGATAAAAAGGAAAGAAATAAGTTGCAAAGGGAGAAATGAAGGCATTTCCTTAGGTTAAAGTTCTCCTATACATCTTTTTTTTTTATGCTGCATGGTGGGGTCACATTTCATTCTGTTTCCATGTGAGTACCCTGTTATTGCAGCACCATTTGTTGATTTTTTGTTTGCTTGTCTTTTATTTGTTTGCTTGTTTGTTTGTTTGTTTTTTGGGGGAAGTGCATGGGCTGGGAATCGAACCCAGGTCTCCTGCATGGCAGGCAAAAATTCTACCACTGACCCACCCTTGTACCTCCTCTCCTATACATCTTTGAGGGTAGAGGAAAGTAACTGAGAGAAATAATTACTGAAGATGATAGAGAAGAAAGGGAGATTTGGGGACATTAAGTTCCAGCTTTTAGTTTCCCTACTTAGCTAGGATGTAAGCTCAGAAAAGTAGTGAATTCTGTCTGTTTTGACTTCTGCTATATTCCCAGAGCCAAGGACAGTTCCTGGCACCTGGTAGGTGTTCACTAAATATTGTTGAATAGTGGAGAGGAGAGGGAATTAAGTCTATCCACTAGAAAGGGCTGGCTCTAGAAGGAAGGATAAATAGCTCTTTTCTGAGACCACAGGGAAACAAAGATGCTAGAAGAGGGAAGGAACTTATGCTTAAACTCCCTGGGATTTGTGATTATGGTACCTGTTTTAGTTTGCTAAAGCTGCTGGAATGCAATATACCAAAATGGAACAGCTTTTAAAAAGGTAATTTATTAAGTTGCAAGTTTATAGTCCTAAGGCCTTGAAAAATGTCCAAACTAAGGCATCCATAACAATGAAGTTCAGGGTTTCTCTCAGCTGGGAAGGCACCTGGTGACGTCTGCTAGCTTTCTCTCCTCATTTCATAAGGCTTCCCCTGGGGCATTTTCCTTCTACATTTCCAAAGATCTCTGGCTATGTGGGCTCTGTTGGCACTAAACCTTTTTTTCCAAAATGGTTCCCTCTTAAAGGACTCTGGGAAGTGACCCCACCTTGAATGGGTGGAGAAACCTCTCCATGGAAGCCACCTAATCAAAAGTTACTGCCCACAATTGGATGGGTCACATCTCCATGGAAACAATCAAAAGGCCCCACCCAGCAATACTGAATGAGGATTAAACAGCATAGCTTTTCTGGGGTCCACAACAGATTCAAACCAGCACAGGAGCCAATGAAGATGGACTGCAGGAGGGCAGGACTGTTGGGAAACTGAGGGCAGAAATGCCTTCCTGCTCCTCACAAAGAACAGCCCAAAACTGACCTGTCATCCCAGCTGGGTGTTCTTCCCACCCCTTTGCATTCCAGCCAGGAGTCCTGTGCACAAGGGAGAAAGAGAAGTGGCAGTGCAGTGACATGATTGAGGTTAATGAGCAACCGCTCACCCGCCGAGTGAGTGGGAAGTTGTTTTTTTTTCTGCTCACTTTTGTAGAAAAAAATTTCTTATGAATGACTCATCTTGTCTTATTACTCAAGGTACAAATTTGTGAGCTGATAACAAGAGGTCAAAACCTGGGAGAACATATCCCCACCATCCCTCCCCCAAATATTGCTTGGCGAGGAGTTAAGTTCCCTCTCTTGATTGTGGTGACGGTGTCACAGATGTAGACTTACGCCCAAGCTATCAAGTTGTACAGGTTACGTATGTGCAGTCTATTGCATGTCAATTGTAGCTCAACTAAGCTGCTTAAGAAAAAGAAAAAAAAAAATCTTGTATGTGAAATTTTTGTAATGATTTGGACATTTAATTTGCCTATAATTACTTGAATATATAAATGTATTTAATTCTTCTTCACATTTGAAGGGAAAGTCATTTTGAAGTGAATCAAGTAATTCTTTGGGGGAAAACAAACGACAACCCAGGGAAAGAAGACAAAGGGTGTTGTTATAGGATTTCCAACCCCATGCCCAGAAGAAACTAGCCATCCTCCTTGGTTAGCTGGGGTGAGAATGCTGTGCTCTTTTTGTAAACTTTTCTGTAATTCGTAATTTAGCCGGCTGACTCCTTGAGACCCTCTTCTTCGAGTTCCCGGCAGTCTACCCCTTTGCAGCCCAAGCAGAAAGATGGCTTACCACAGTTGCTCTGCCTTTCTGCTGGCCCTGGGCCCCATTTCTTGGTCCTCACCATGCACTGTGGACCTTGAGAGACACCCCGGGCCTCGCTGCTCTTCCCTGCCGCAGTTCAGCAACCAGCCACACCCTTGCAGGGGAAAGTCCACTCTACATTTTGCTAAGGAGGTTTTGGAAATGATTTTCAAAGGAATTACCTTTAAGTGGCTATGTAATTAAAATTACTCCAAATTTTGTCCTTGCCATTGTGGTCTCAGGGCTCTTATGCTAGACAGTGTGTGCAAAACAGTGCAGGGGCTGTTCTCAATCCTAAAGAAGCTGGGGGCCTCAGGAGGGCTGGGGAATCAAAGCCCTGGGAGGGAGGGAGAGTGGAAGGGCCAAGCAATATTTACTTTGGGAGTTGGAACTAGTCTGTTTGGTAGGGCTGATTCTTCAGTGCCAGCAGAAAAAGTCAACTACCCTCCTGAACTAATGGGCCTCCGATTCACCAAAAACCTCCAAAGAATTCCAGGGCAAATGGAGCCACGCGTGCCAAAAGTTACCTTTTCATCATTCGGGGCACAGGTCAGAAGCCACCTCCTCAGAGGGATTGCCTGGCAACTCTCCACAGCTAGTTGCTATCATGGAACCCTGTTAAAATGGTCTTCATAGGACTTATCAGCATCTGAAATGATTAATGAATTTGTATGTTAATTATCTGTCTTTCCTACATTAGAATATAATTTCCACAAGAGCAGCGATTTTATCTCCTGTGTTCTCCACTGTATCATCAGGACCCAGAATGGTGTGATAGGCAGAATAACCCCCCCCCCAGAGATGTCCCATCCTCACCTCAGCAACTCCTGAATATGCTACCTTACATGGCAAAAGGGACTTTGCAAATGGGATTAAGGATTAAGGATGAGGAGATGATCCTAGATTATCCTGGTGGATCCAGTGTAATCACAAGGGTCTTTACAGGAGGGAGGAAGGAGAGTCAGAGAAGGAGATGTGGCAATGGAAGCATTGTCAGAGACTTGGAGATGCTACATTGCTGGCTTTGTGGGGCCCCATGAGCCAAGGAATGAAAGTAGGTTTTAAAAATTGGAAGAAGCAAGGAAATGGATTTTCCCCTAGAGCCTCCTGAAGGAACTCAGCCCTGCAGACACTTTGATTTTGGGATTTCCAATCTCCAGAAGTATAAGATGATACATTAGTGTTAAAGCCACTAAGTGTATGGGAATTTGTTACAGTAGCAATAAGAAGCTATCAAAGACTGTACCTGGCATATAGTTGGCAGATAAACATTTCTTATTTATGGGTCCTTATATATGAGACCCAGCCCATAATAAAAACAATACTTTGCATCTCTGTAATGTTGTACAATAATGTGTTCATGTTCTTCATCTCATTTTGTCACGATAGTTATTATTCTTATTTTATAGATAGAGAAACTGAAACTCGGTTGCCCAATGTCCTATAGCTTTTAAGAGGCACAGAGTAGA
The DNA here is from genome assembly GCA_004026745.1 of Myrmecophaga tridactyla. Lineage (NCBI taxonomy): Eukaryota > Metazoa > Chordata > Mammalia > Pilosa > Myrmecophagidae > Myrmecophaga > Myrmecophaga tridactyla. The sequence goes on along the minus strand of PVIY010030748.1, from coordinate 17,427 downwards.
TTCAGAATCACATCCTTTGTTTTCTCTTATTTTTATCTAATGCTTACCAACATTATATCAACAATAAAGGACATGTAAAAATTCATTTGTAATCCTTTTATTTTAATAGATCAATGACTTGTATTTTCCTATGTCTTCTTACAATTCTCATTGAAATAAACATTTAAAAAATCTTCATAATTGCAACACATATTTTTTCTCTTCTACTGAGTATTAATTTTTAACCCAGTTGCATTAGTTCAGGGAAGAAGAGGCTAAGATAAAGGTATGAGTGCATGAGATTTATTGGGGGTAATGCCTGTAAAAGATAAAGGGAGAAGAAGGAGGATTGGGCAGGGGGAGTCTCAACTCATAATGTGGATCTGACAAGGTCAGATCAAGTTTTGCTCAACTTTGCCCATGTTGAGCAAAAATGGCCAGACCTTAGTATCCAAGGCATGTTTAGTCATTGACTGGAACAAGTGTGGCCTCAATTTGACTCACACATCAAAGTAAATCCTGAAGTCAGCTGAAGGCTGTGAGATAACTGCACTTCTGGAACCTGAATGGAAATCATATTCCTTTTTTTTTTTTTTTTAATATTTTAACTGACAAATCTTCACACACATTCAGTCCATACATGGTGTAAATCAATGGCTCACAATATCATCACATAGTTGTGTATTCATCACCATGATCATTTTTAGAACATTTGCACCACTCCAGAAAAAGAAACAAAAAGAAAAAACTCATCCATCCCATACCCCTTACCCCTCCCCCTCATTGATCACTAGTATTTCAATCTACTCAATTTAGTTGACCTCTTATCCTCCATATTATCTATTTATTTTTATCCATATATTTTCCTCATCTATCCACACCCTGGATAAAAGGAGCATCAGACACAAGGTTTTCACAATTACACTTGCATTGTAAAAGTTATATCTTTATATACTCATCTTCAAGAATTAAGGCTACTGGAATACAGCTAAACAGTTTCAGATACTTCCCTCCAGCCACTCCAATATACCATAAACTAAAAAAGAATACCTGTATAATGCATAAGAATAACTTCCAGGGGGCGGGCCACGGTGGCTCAGCAGGTAAGAATGCTTGCCTGCCATGCCCGAGGACCCGGGTTCGATTCCCGGTGCCTGCCCATGTTAAAAAAAAAAAGAATAACTTCCAGGATAACCTCTCAACTCTGAAATCTCTCAGCCACTGAGACCATTTTGTCTCATTTCTCTTTTTCCCCTTTTGATCAAGAAGGTTTTCTCAATCCCATGATGCTGGGTCCTGGCTCATACCAGAAGTTCTGTCCCATGTTGCCAGAGAGATTTACACCCCTGGGAATCATGCCCCACGTGAGGAGGGAGGGCAGTGAGTTCACCTGCTGAGTTGGCTTAGAGAGAGACCACAACTGAGCAATAAAAAAGGTTCTCTGGGGCTCTTAGCCATAACTATAAGTAGGCTTAGCTTATCCTTTGTAGGAATAATATTTTCATAGGGGTGAGTCCTAAGATCAAGGGCTCAGCCTATTGATTGGGCTGTACCCACTGCTTGTGAGAATATCAGGGATTCTCCAAATGGTGAAGTTGTATATTTCCTTCCTTCTCCCCAGGGAAAGCACATTCTTGAAGGGACTCCAAGTAGAACGTCTACATGGCTGCTCTGTTAATTTGAAAGTGCTATTTACCCCAGAAAAACCAGGCCCTTTAATCCTGATTCAATATTGTAAGGTGGAAACCTTTTTGATTAGATTATCTCCACAGAGATGTGGCGCTCCAGTTGTGGGTGTGGCCTTTTGGTTAGATGGAGAGACTCTGGCCATTCAAGGTAGGCTTTGATTAGTTTAAAAGACTGGAGTCCTTTAAAAGGGGAAACATTTTTAAGAAACCTCAGAAGCAGACACACACAGACATTTGGAAATGCAGATGCAGATGCTTGGTGAATGGTTGCTTCAGAGCTGACAGAGACACAGATATCTGAAGATGCTTGGAGTGCCAACAGAGCAGATGCCTAGACATGGGCAGGGCCCGGCAGATGTCACCATGTGCCTCCCCATAAAATGCTAAGCAAGGTCAGAACCTGGAAAGAGCCAGGAGAAACCAAGAGATGAAAGCTAGGTCCAGAGAAGCAAAGTGAGGAACCCCAGAAACAGAGGCTGAAAGCAACAGAACCCAGGAGCAAGGGATCTGCAGAAGTCAGCCACATACCTCCCTGGCTGACAGAGGTGTTCTGGATGGCATCAGCCTTTCTTGAGTGAAGGTAAGTAACTCTTGTAGGTGCCTTAATTTGAACTTTTCATGGCCTTAGAACTGTAAACTTGTAACTATTAATTTCCCTTTTTAAAAAGCTGTTCCATTTCTGGTATATTGCAGTCTGGCAGCTTTAGCAAATAATACAGTCCACCCTTTGTGTCTCTGCTTCTTCATAAATGTTTTGGAAGACATCTCCTCCAGGGTTTCACTGGCGTCTCTCTTCCAGAGGAGAAGCTTAGATAAGGAAGGTTAGTGAAATATACTATAGTCATCATTGTTGCATATGGTATTGGGGCTACAACTGATAATCAAAAATTCATTCCTCCACCATCCATTCTCTGTCCTTCTTGCCTTCAGCCATCACCTCTATTGGTCTCTGTGGCTTACCTGGTAGTATGCCTCAAATCCTAATTCCTGGGAGTTGGGATGCTGGGAGGAACTTAGGCCTTCTCACACCAGGGTTGTTGCACTTGTCCATTCATGGTCATAACTAGGCAAGAAAGTACCAAGCAATGCCCAAGTGAATCACCATATGTATTCTTCCCTGCCACCCCCCCCCCATTGTGTAACAGCAGTCCTATCTCTTCCTGATAAAATAGTAATTTCTCTTGCTTGCTAATCTCTAGATATAAGGAGTCCAAAGTTCCCAGTCGGTAAGCTATTGCATGTGACTCTTGCTGGGAGTATGGCCCTATGGGAAGCAGAATCTTTAATGCTGAAGAGCTCAGATTTGTAGGAATAGGAAGTACAAAGTCCCCCAGTGGGACATGGGGAGTAATGGAAAGTGCAGATAATCTTTTCCTGTTCCAGACCCACTATACACTGATGGTCTTTTGTGTCACCTCCTATGTTGACCAGAGCATTGTTCCTAGGTATGGAAACTGTTGCCTTCAGAACGTGGAGAGGTCTAACAGGCACTGTGATTCCTTCTCTGTGGTAAGGAATCATAATTATTGCAAGATGCAATAATTTGTCTTTTACTTGGAAGGGATTTCCCAGTATGCTCCCTAAACAAGGACTCCTAAGAACTTCACTGATGTGGCAGGCCCCTGAATCTTTGTAAGGATTCTCTCCCATGATCTGCGGTGCATGTGTCTTACCAAAGCCTCTAGCTTGCTGGCTACTTCTTGTTCATCCTGATTGATTAGCATGGTGCCATCAACGTAATGGATGAATGTGATGTTCTGCAGAATGTCCAAACAGTCCAGATGGCTTCTGACAATATAGGGTGGATTCTTTGTAAGCTGGACCTAAGCTAGGACTCCATTTGATTACCTGACTCTCATAAGCCAACACTCCAGCTGGGGTGGGGTGGGGGATAATGCTTTGGGTCTTTATTAATATTAACTCAGATCCTATGTCCACCTGTCTTCCAAAATGACTGAGTATTTTCCTCTCTTCCATCTACAGTCACCTGAGTAGACAGTCATGAGTTCTTTTTTGGAAGGACGAGAGAATCATTCCAGTATACAACTGCCATCGTGTTGCATGTCCTGGGGATCTGGCCACCTCTTTAGACAATGAGTTTTGGGTCTGAATACTAACTCAGGTCTAGAAATTAGGCAAGGGATCATGATTTTTTTACTGGGCCTTCCATCTTCAGCCTCCTGCTCATTCATTCTTGCTTTCTTTCCCCTCCCTCCCTTGCTTCTTTCTTCCAAATTTTGGAGATCAGAACATATTTTTAGGAAAACAAAATGGCATGCATTTTTCTGTGACCAGAAAATCCATAGAGTTCACTTTGAAACCCATCTGCCTTAAGTCCTCATGGTTTTTGTTGTTGTTGTTGTTCATTTTTAAATCTAATTAATTAATTAAAATGCATTCATTAGATTGATAAGACAGGACCTATAGTCTGTAAATCTATAGGTTTACAGAAAAATCAGAAAGTACTGAGTGCCTATATACATCGTCCCAAGTTTTCCTTATTATTAACATTTTGCATTCATATGCTACATTTGTTACAATTGATGAACCAATATTATTATAATTATGCTTTGTTTTTATTTTATAACTGAAAACTTTAATGCATAACAAAAGTATATGCCCTAAGGAAGATGAGCGAGGACACTCTCGAAAGGAGGTGAAGCCACAATTATGTTACTTACTAACATCCATGGTTTACACTAAGGTTCACTCTAATGTACAATACTAACTGTACAACACAACTCTAATTGTACAACAGTCTTTATGTTGTACAATTCTATGTTCTTTTTAAAAATTTACTGTGGTAACATATATAGAACATAAAATTTCTCATTTTAACCACTATTAAGTATACAATTCAGCAATGCTAATTACATCCACAATGTTGTCCTACCATCACCACCATCCATTACCAAAACTTCTCTATCACCCCAAACAGAAACTACCCAACAAGTCAACTCCCCATTCCCTACCGCTCGCTCCTGGTAATGCGTAATCTACTTTTTGTTTCTATGAATTTGCATAGTCTAGTTATTTCATATAAGTGAAATCAGACAATATTTTTCATTCTGTGTCTGGCTTATTTTACTCAACATGATGTCTTCAAATTTCACATTTTGTTGTGTGTATCAGAATTTCATTACTTTTATGGCTGAATACTATTCCATTGTATTTATATACCACATTCTGTTTATCCGTACATCCTTGCATCACACTTGGGTTACTTCCATCTTTTGGCTATTGTGAATAATGGTCCAATGAACACTAATGTACAAATAACCAAGTCCCTGCTTTCCATTCTTTTGGTTACATTGCTAGAAGTGAAGTGGCTGAATCATACAGTAATTCTAGATTTAATTTTCTGAGAACCACCAAACTGCTTTCCACAGTGACTGCAATATTTTGCATTCCCACTAATGTCTGCAATATTTTGCATTCCCACCAACAATGTACCAGAGTGTCTATTTCTCCACATTCTTGCCAACATTTTCTGTTTTTAAAATAATAGCATTCTGAGTGTGTGGGAAGTGGTATCTTTTACCACTGAGTGTGAGGGAAGTGGATTTTCTCTCCTCCCTCTTTCCCTTCCTTCCTTCTGTCCTTCCCTCTCTCCTTTCCTTTCTTTTTTTTTAATGTTTTTTAAAACTGTGAATTATAACATATATACAAAGAAAGAAAAAGCAATAATTTTCAAAGTACACTTCAACAAGTAGTTACAGAACAGATTTCAGAGTTTGCCATGGGTTACCATTCCATTATTTCAGATTTTTCCTTCCAGCTGCTCCAAAACACTGGAGTCAAAAAGTGATATAGCTATTCAGCAGTCATAGTCATTTATTAAATCTTATTTTCTCTGCCATAATTTCTCCTTATCCTTTGGTCCTTCTCCCGATTTATAGGAATCTTTAGGCAATGCCCATTCTTTTTCATGTTGAGAAGGGGTGTCCACACTAAAGGATGGGGGATGTAATTAGTTGATAATCTTGGAGAGGCTGGTCCCTCTGGGTTTCAGGGTTTATCTGGCCTAGGAACCTCTGAAAATTATAGGTTCCAGGAAAGCAGACAATGCATGAAACTATAGAGTCTCAGATTGAGCCCTAGGTGTTTTTAAGAATTAACAGGAGTGATGTAAATTGGGGGTTAGCAAACCATGACAGCACTATCTAACTGAAGCTTACATAAGAACAGCCTCCAGAATAGCCTCTTGACTCTATTTCATCTCTCTTAGCCACCAATGCCTTATTTTATTGAACTTCTTTTCCCCCTTTTGGTCCAGAATGTGTTATCGATCCCACATTACCAGGGCCAGACACATCTTTGGCAGTCATGTCCCATGTTGTTAGGGAGACTTTCACCCCTGAATGTCATGTCCCATGTAGAGGGGAGGGTAATGATTTTTCTTGCAGAGTTGGGCTTAGAAAGAGAGAGGCCACATCTGAGCAATAAAAGAGGTTTCCTGGAAGCAACTCTTAGACATAATTATAGGTAGTCTTAGTTTCTCCACCACAGAAATAAGTTTCATAAAAGCTAGCTTCAAAATCAAGGTCCTGGCCTACTTTCTTGGGAGTCCCCAATGGTTGAGAGGGTATCTGGGGTTTCCCAGATGGAAAAGTTTAATAGATCCATATTTTTTTTTCTTCGGACCTTCAAGGGACTCTACAAATACTTTTTAATTATCAGCTCATCATAGTCTGGGAGGTATCCAGGTATTATATTAAGATATACAGAATTACAAGGCCTTGTTCCCATTCTGGACTACAGGAGTTTGGGTTGTTTAAATGAGCTATCCATACAGGTTGGTTTAGATTGTGTGCTACAGAAAATTTAGGTTCTAGACACAGTAGAAACCTCTCTGCCTTTTTCCCATACAGCAGGTGAAGGTCCAGAGTACCAACACTATCATCTTTTACCCTGTATTCTGATTTACCCTAGTCCCAGCCAGATTGGCTTCATTTTTATCTCTAATTGAGGCCTGGTTTCTTTTTTCATTACTTTAACTGTTATTGTATATAGCTATGCTAACCCTCAGGGCTGCAGAATTCCATTTCTGGGTCTTAGGTGTCATGGAGTTACTCAGAGTTTCAGGGAAATACCAGCCAATACACATATAGCTCAGTGTCTCAGACTCTAGAAATACACTTACAACTTCAGACTAAGTGTGGCTGCTATAAAGGTTTATAAATCTAGGCTCCAATTTTCTTGTAAGTATGTTCTGAAAGAAACCTTAGCATATTTGTTCTTTTGCTTCCAGCTTATTTTGCAAAATACATTGTCCCCAAGTTGTGTGCCTCTTGACATCCTTCCTTTTTTGTAGCTTCACCACATTCCATCATATAAATGTATTAATATATCACAGTTTGCAATTCTGCTTCCCAGTCTTTGTACCCTTCAGTTCCCTCCATGTATCAGGCATCACAGATCTTGTCCAAAATAAACAAACCATGCCCTACAGTATCCTCACTTGGTTGTACAATCAGCAAATTGTCAATTTTAGACAATTTTCCTTGGTCCATACAAGGAACCGACAAACACAGCCTCACCAAATACCAGATCAAAACTATCCCTTACCTCTTGTACCTTCTCCCCAATTAATTGCCCCTAGTAGTGCCATGATACTGTTGATGTCTTCCTGTTAACTACTGGAAGAATGCCATAGCATTCTTGCTTTCTTTTGATTACATCTATTAAGCAGTATCTTTACCGACTGCCCATCTATCTTGTCCTTAGGCACTCCCTTCTAGATCACTTTTCAGGTCAACCCCCTTGGCTGTCACTCTGACTTTGCTAGTCATTATGATAAGTGGAAACCCCAGGCTTTTGATGGTTAAGTGCTGCCACCTTGCCTCTATTGCTTTGCGACCCCATCATCCCTGTTGCTTTAAGGCATCACCTGCTATGGGTCCTGACTTGCAGAAGAAAGTCTCCACTGAACTTCTTAGTGATACTAATACTCCTTTCACCAGTACATTCCCAATGGCCTTGGTTGCTGGGGTTCCTCCAGGCCTTCCATGGAACATAATCCAATGGTATGCCTTCCGGCCTCTCATTGATCCTAGCATGCCCACTTTTCTGAGTCATTTAATCCCTTCTTCCACCAATTGCCATGGCAATTCAAATATTTCAAACTTCACTTAGCATGGGTTGTCACTTCCTCCAGGCTTCTAGGAGCCACTGGAGCAGGTCCCTACCAGAAAGTCAAATACTTTATTCCAAGAGAGTGTCCCCAAGAATAAATTCTCCCTTACCCAGGTTCATCTTTCAGCCACCTTGATCAAGCACCCTCAAAATGCAAGTCCATGGGTACTTCCCTGGTATACGTTGGCTAATTCTTGCAGCTCTTTATATATAGTCCCTTTCTTCCCTTAGGCTCAGCATATTCTCAACGACTGTGCTATAATTTAACCCTAGCTCTAATCCTGGCAGACAGGAGAGGAAGTGGGGGCATATTCCAAGGGAGAGGGGCCTCTCTTCATAGGGAGAGCCTTCCCCCTACCCACCTTCTTTGGCCCTGAGGATTCAGAGGAGTCTAGGAAGCCAAAATCCTTAGGGGTATCCATCCAGAAATCTCCATTCTCTATGATGGAGTCTCAGGTTTCCCCAACCAGGGCCCTGATCTTCATTACAGATCTGCCTAGGGAACTCAAATTGATTAAATCCTGAGTTTGGTCTTCAGCTTTTTGTGCTGTCCCACTGCAGAAGATAAGCCAAGAGGCCCTCTGGCCTTCATAGTTAATCTTCAATGTTTGTTAACTACTCTTAGCTTCTTATTATCTTTCTGTAGGACTCAATGCAACTTAATAACAGCCAGCCAAATCCATTACATGCATATGCACTATTATCCATCTTTCTATCCCATACGCCTGAATTGTTACACTACCTGAACATTTTCCTAAATCGCCATCAGTGAAAGCTTCAGCAATTGGGTAACCATCTTGTCCTCGACACGATTTGCACCCACCTACCACACAGGATGGATTGTTATTGCAAGCCACGCAGTAATGTAACCTGCAATTTATCACCTGCTTTTTCATACTACTACTGGTGCTAAGTCCGTTCAGGTCCTCTGGGATTCAGCTGCAGAGATAAAGTTAGGAGTGCAAGTTGAAATATAAAGGGGAAGGAAGCAGAAATGGTAGGGGGAACCTTCAGATAGTGATGCAGATCTAACACCTATGAAAAGAAAGGAGATAGGAAGCAAAATCGGTCAAGGAGAACCTCAATCCACAAAGCAGAGCCTTCCACATTTTGGCCAACTCACTGGAGAGCTCCTGAGCAAAGAGTGCCCTACAGAGTAACCCCAAACGGGGAGGAAATGGCCAGACCTTAATTCCCCCAGTGTTCATTCCTTGGCTAGGAGCTGCCGAGGAGGTGTATGGCCTTAACTCTGACACAGCAACAGACTGCAAAGGTGCTGCAGCTGGAGGCTGGTAGCCAGTGCTATTTCCATGTGTTATCTTGCCTTTATATTATCAGGTTTACGTATTTTGGAAAAGATTATTAGACATAAATTTTGGGAAAGATTCAGATAAAGAACCTAAGCAAATCAGGCAATTAATGGGACTCTGTTTTGAAACTCTTTGCCACAATGGATGGTGAGTGAACTGGAGGAATATTTGTATAGGATTAAGTTGCCAAGCTTCTGTCTCCTTCATTGATGAGGGAAGGAAAATGAAATGGGAGGTGGAATCAGCTGTTGTTTGGGTGTGTGGAGAACACTGACTCTCTCCTCAGAATGACATTTAAACGACTCAGAAAAAAAATTATGCAGAAGGAATCTGTTCCTTCTGATTTCATTGGAATTGGAAATATGTGGCCTTTCTTGCTTTTTTCTTTTTAAACGGTACTCTTGAAATATACTGGAAACTTTGAACGTACTTTTAGTTGCTCAGAGTATTAGTGATGGGGCAATTGGGACAATGCTGTGTTACGGGCTGTGGGGGGATTCAAGGAGCTCATGATGACTCTGCCTTATTAGGGAGTAACTCTGAGCAGGCTGAAAAAGGTTGTCTGGAATCCTTTGTCCCAGACAGCTCCCCTAATGTACCAGGTATGGTTACACTTACTCCTGTTCCCCACAGATGAAAACTGGAAGAACTGAAACACTAGGGAACATGGCTGGTTTTTCCCAAAGAAACCCAAAGGAAGTAATCTAATTATAAAACCTGGGGTCATCTTCATTTCTCAGAGGAAACTGAGTCTCAGAGATTTTAGGAGACTTGCCTAGGGTTACAACTTTCCTGGAAGTAAAATTAGAATACAGGTGTCTTGACTCACGAGTCAGTGCTGTACAAGCACTCATAAGATCATTGTGACTCTGCTTCCCTAGTCAAATTGAGTGGCGAGTGGGCGTCACGCGTCAGAAAGAAAGAAAGAAATCTCTTTTGGGGAGCCTTGGGAGATCCTGAAGTGAAAGGCTGGAAGAATATATAAAAATGAGTATCTTCCCCAACAGCAACCAGAATAGAAAGTATACTGTGTCAGGTAGAGCCCCAGTGTTAGAATAATTACATGTTATTATTGCTATTGAAGAGCAAAGTATTTGTAAACAAAGCTCAAGATGAATAATGAGATAACAGGGCATCAGGGTGAGCGGTCCCTAGATTTCCCTCTTTGTCACCACTCTAGTTTAGGCCTTAACACCTTAAGTCTTGCCATTGTGTTTAGTTTAGCACTCTCATCTAGATTAACTTCTGAAGTACTGCCACTTCCTTGCTCAAAAATCTTCAACACCTCTCCATTACTTACCAATAAAGCTCAAATTCTTTATTCTGATATTCAAGGCCTTGCCCAGTCTATCCCAGAATCTACCTTTCTAGTCTTATTTCCCACTGTGCCCAGCCCTTTGATCAGCCATAGGATCTCCTTCCAATTTCCCATAAAACATGTTTTCCTGTCCTGGGCACCTCTGCTCATTTTCTTGCTCTTTTTTTTTTTTTCTAAGCAGTTTTATTGAGATATATTCACTTACCATACGATCTTGCCCTTTTTCTTTCTCTGCCTTCACCTACCTTTTTTTTCAAGGCCCAGATTAGATACTCTATTCTCATTGAAAATGAGATTTCCAGGTGGCATTTAGTTCATGCCATTCATTTGGGATTTGTCATTCCTTCCTTGGGAGTTCAGATAATTCCAGCATCTCCAAAATTTATACACAAATTCTCTAGCCCCTAGAAACACCTTCCTCTTTGGCAGGTCCAGCAATCTGAGGAATTGAAGTAATCTGACTCACTTCTTCAATTTCCCAGTCCTTTTCAAATTTAAGTTCTGAAAAATAGATTTTTCCATTTTCTTTTAGGTCCAAGCTTTCACTATTTGAGTAGTCGCTCTCTACAATTTTCTGAATCTTGCCCACTTGTATAGCTCTTTCTCCAAACATGATCAAGTTCTCCTTCCTAAGAAAATAAAACAAAACAAATACAAAATTTCCCCTTTCTATTATCCTGCTTTCCCTAAAGTCATCTTCGCTCCTTCCCTTTTTAAAAAAACCATGTTCAAGTATGTTATTTAGAGCTGTTAATTATGTTCATAATGTTGTGCTACCATCACCACCAAAACTTTTCCATCATCCCAAATGTTCCTTTACTGTATTTATAAACTTGGCCGATTTTGCCAATCTTACCTTTTTTGAGGGGTGTGTGTGTGTGTGTGTGTGTGTGTGTGTGTGTGTGCGCGCGCGCGTGGTCTAGGAATGGAACCTTGATTCCTGCAGGTCAGGTGAGCATTCCCGTGCACCCTAATTTGTTACATTTCTTGAGAGGGAGCAATTCTCTTCTGAGCTGGAAAAAGATCGCGGCATCACCTTTGCCAGCTGTGCCTGAGGCGGACATCCCCGAGAGCAGGGCTTCCTTGAGGAACACCTGATGATGCTGACTCAGAGACCTCCCAGCGTTTCCTTGTAATCTGTGTTCCTAGTTATAGGTTGGGGTGTGTCCTTTACCACCCCAACTTTATATTTACTACAAATACATTAAGTATCCAAATTATTAAGGTGTTAACCGGAAGAGTTTAGGAGCTTCCACTTCCCCAATATCTGGGTCAATTAGAAAATTCCATGTTAAAAATAAAACCTCCTTAAAAAATGATCACGGTGATGAATATACTACTATAGGATGATATTGTGAGCCACTGATTGTACACCATGTATGGAATGTTTGTATGTTAAGGATGTTCATTTTTGTATGTTGTTTTGGTTTGTCAATTAAAAAAAAACATTCAAAGCAGGAGATAACATAAACAATATATTTATTTAATTTATGTCAATTTTGTTTTTATGCTCATAAACTTACATATAAATTTATTTAAAAACAATACTTGAAAGCATGAGAAGAAAAATAAAATAAAACCTCTTTAAAAAGCCACTCCTGGGCGGGCCGTGGTGGCTCAGTGGCAGAGTTCTCGCCTGCCATGCTGGAAACCCGGGTTCGATTCCTGGTGCCTGCCCACGCAAAAAAAAAAAAAAAAGCACCCCAGTGGTCGGGAGGTATCAGCTCCCCAGAGGGACCTCCCCCTCTCGATCCCACCCCCACCGTACCTTTCTGCTGTGCCCCCCGAGCATGGGCCGGTCGGATCACTTTAATCGCCGCATTCAGCTTCCTTTGGCATGCAGACTCGGCCGCCCAGCCAAGGACCGCGGAGGGTAACTGCCCTGCAGGGCCCACACCTAGCTGCTCACGTCTGCCGGGGGCGGAGGAAACGCGCTCTGGCTCACGCTCCCGACGCTGAAGATTCCTCCTCACCCCCCGAACGGGGAGTCAATAAATCTCTGTTGAATTAATAAATGAGAACAACATACCGAGCCCTGCAAAGCAAGCTGAATCCATGCCTCTCTCGCTCTTTCTTTCTTTTGAAAGTTTACATATCTAGTTTTTGGGGGGTGAGGGAGGGACGTCCCCGCGCGCAGGCGAGAACTCCGCGGCCGAAACGCTTCCCGGTCCCCGGCGGGCAGCCTCCACGCCGCTCCGCCGCCCCCGGTCGCCCCGCGCGGGGAAAGGCTGCCTCCGGCCGTGTGGCCTGGCGTCCGGCCCCTCGGTTCCGAAGGAAGATGACTCCTGTTCTCGCCTTCGGTGTATCTCCATCTTCGTTCCCACGCCGGCGACAGGCATCCAGCGCGCGCCGGAGGGCTCCAGGCTCTTCCTCGGCGTTGGGATAAAGACACCAAGCAGAGACCGCGCCCGGCGGCGGCCCCGCCCGAGCATCACACGCGAGCATCACTCCCGACCGCTCAATTATGCCATCAGCGGGAGGATGCGGGGGCGGGGGAGGAGCTGCGGGGCTGGAGAGCGACTATGGAGTTCAGGGGCCGAGAACAGGTTCCGGGGCTGGGCGCCGGCTTGGGCCGGAAAACCGAGAGATCGGTGGCGGGGCGCTGACGGGGGCCAGGGGCGGTCCCTACAGAGCCACGGGAGGGCGTTACCGCGTCTGCGGAGGCAGGTGGCGGCAGGACGGAACCCAGACCGCGACGCCCCCTAAAGAGCCCGCGGGAAGGGAAGCATCCCGGCGGCGGCGGGAAGCGGCTGCCGCGGGGCCTCCCCGCAAGATGGCCGCCCCGCCCACGTGACCGGCCCGCCTACCCGGCTCGCGACCCTGGGCCCGGGCCCCGCCCCCTCGCCGAGCCGACCAACCCGACCAACTCGACCAACCCGAGGGCGGGGCGGGCGGAGACGGCCGCCGGGGGCGGGGCGCAGGGGGGAGTAACAGGTTGGCAGAGCGCGCCGCGGGGCTAGCCCGGGGCAGTCGTGTCGCCTGCCCTAGCCCGCGAGGAGCCCGAACCGGACCCTGAGCGGAGCCCGAGTGGAGCCCAAGCCCGAGCGGAGACCGAGCCGACCCCGAGCCCGAGCCCGAGCCCTAGCCCGAACCCGAGCCCGAGCCCGAGCCCGAGCCCGAACCCGAGCCCGAGCCCGAGCCCGAGCCCGAGCCCGAGCGGAGCCCGAACCCGAGCCCGAGCGGAGCCCGAACCCGAGCCCGAGCCCGAGCCGGGCCGGGGGAGTGAGCCGGCGGGGAGGAGCGCGCCCGGAGGCAGCCGCGGAGCCTCCTCTCCGGGACAGGTGCGGAGTGTGCGCGGGGCGGCGGGAGGTCGGGGGAGGTGGGAGCGCTGGGAGGAGTTAGCGCCGTGGCACCAGGTGAGGGGCACCTGAGGGCAAGCTGCTCCCAAGACGAGAGAGCGTTTCGGGGCCTGGGTTTGTGTGGAGGGCGGACGCCAGCCCCGGGGCAGAGGTCCTCCTGGAGACGGGTGGGGGGGCGACCTGTCCCAGCTGGAGGGGGGCACCGGAGGCGCTGGCCCTGAGCGCTCCTCCCTGTCGCCCCCCGCCCGGCTGAGCCTCCCTGCTGGCCCGGGGCCGCTCCCGGGTGTGGGACCTTCCTGTAGGCGTTTAGCTGCGGGAGAGCGACCCTGAGAGGGCACTCCCGTCGCCTTGCTCGGTGTGAGGTGAACGCTTCCCGTTTCTGCCCGCCTCTGCTTTCTGCCGGAGAATTTTCCTTCGTCTTGACTTAGTGCTCTCCGAAAGAGCGACTTGAGGAAGAGCTCTGGGACTACACAGTATCTGGCAATATTTATTTCCGACGAGGCCCCTTTTGGGCGGCTGTCTACCTCTTCTCACCCAGGACACGTTTTCTGTGCGGGGGGCGGGAGGGACACTGGGTGAGGTTTAGGAACATGACCGATTTCCTTGTTGTTTCCCAGAATCATCTTGACTCCCTGAGACCCACCAGGCATCCCTGACCCGTGGATGGCTGGAAGGCCACAGCAGTCACTGGACTGCTGGACAGAGACAGGGCTCCTGAGAAGTCCACTGGACCAGGGCACTTAGGGCCTCCCGAGTCCCCAGGCCGCAGGAGAGGTGCACACTGGGTCCCAGACAAGCTGCTGGGGCAGATTTCCTTGCCTTGGGCAGGTAAGGGAACCAGAGCCAGCTTTAGCTGGGCCCCCCTGATGCCCTGCCTGAGGAAGGTTGTCATTGGGAGATAATGATCTACCGCTAGGTTGTGGACAGGCTGCCCACGTGTGCCTCTGCCCTTCTTTCATCCTGAAAGGAGGGAGTTGGGGAGCTGGCTCTGGGATGCTGCTAATTTAGAGGGCCTAAGAGGATTCTGCTAGAATCCTTCCTGCTTTCCCAGGCTGACCTGCATGCCATCATCCGTGTGGGGTGTGAAGAGGTGCACAGACTGGGGAGGGGGTAGGGCTACTTCTGTCCAGGCCAGAGAGAGGAGAATTAAGGCTCAGGGACGTGGCCAAGGCAAGAGTAGGATGAGGAATGCAACTTTGGGGCTTGAGAAGGAAGGGCGCAGGGAAACAAAGTCTTCCTGTCACGCGCTGGCCTGACACTCACCAGGTTCTTTGTGCGTCTGCTCCTCCTGCCTGTTCCCTCCCCACCTTCTGCCTCCTCCTTCAGAGCCTGGGCCCTGGCATCCAGACTGGACAGAGGCCCTGCCCGTGGTCTTGCCTCTTTGCCTCCTCGGTGGTGTGGAATTTCTCTGGTCTGCTTTACAAGCTGCCAGGGAAGTCTCCCTGGCCCTCCCCTTCCCCTTGCCTCTTAAACCAGTCCAGCCAGTTTGCAGGGGCCCAGTTCCTCATTGTGCTCCCCCCCACCTCTACCCCGGCTCAACTCCCACCCCTCCTGGCCAAGCAACTCGAGCCACGCTCTCAGGTTTCTGCTTTTTCAGTGGACCGAGCCAGGAGTCCACTTTGGGGGTTCTTTCTGGATCTTACCTCTGTACCTTTTTATGGAAAGCAAAAGTCGAGTGCTCAAGGTCACTGAGCTGTCCTTCCCAATTCTGCCAGTTTGCTTTGCTTGTCCAGTGGTCTAATCTCTACATCTCCGCTTCTCCGAGGTTCTAAAGCTGCCACCAGGTAGCAGCTAGCATAGGCCTGGCCCTGTGTCTATCAGCCCTTCCTCCACACAGCCGGAACTTCCCCACCCCCATGCCTGCCGGGAGCCCGGGGACCCTGTCACTCCTAGTTGGATCCAGATTCCTATGGCTGTGCCAGAGGTGATGGAATTGGGACAGGGCGGGCTAATGAGTAACTAAAGGAGAAGTGGCTGTCTAGAACAGGTGCACAGTGTCCTCTCCCTTCCTGCAGGCAGGAATGGTGAGGCAGGCAGATGAGAGCTGAACTGACTTGTGACCTGGTCTCTCCCGGAATACACTTGGTGAGGAGAGAGCCCTGGGTAGATGCCAGGGGAGAGAAAAGTAGGGTCAGGCTTCTGGAGAGAACGCAGGCTCTGGGAGCCATGTGGCTGGCACTTGATCTCTGTTTACCTGTCCCTGGGCTTATGCAAGACCCTGGAGCCGCCCTGCTCCCTGGTCCCGCCCCACTGTCCTCAGTAACAGAAGGCAGGTAGGTTTCATGTTTTCCATGTTGAATCATTTAGAGCCCTGCTCTCTGACCCACCCCAAAGATGCCTCCAGTCTTCCTGTCCCCTCACTGACCCACATGCCCTAGGGCTGAAGGTGGCTGAAGTTAGGGAGTTACCAGGACCTGGGGAAGTGCCTCCTACTGGGCTTAAGGGCCAAGGGGCTGTGCGCCCTGCTGGGTCTGGTGGGGAGCTCCCTGACCTGGATCTGGAAGACCAGTAGAGGTAGTGACAGAGTAGCCACGTTGTAAATCATTCATGTCACTCTGAGAGCTGGTGGTCTAGGCACATCTGGTTTTGTAAGTGTGAAGTAATAGGACAGGGAATCCAGGCCTGGAAGAGGTGCTGTTACTAGGGCAGTGTTGTGAGAACAAACTTCCCCACAGCTGTAGTGAGTCTGCCTTGATTCAGGATGCAACCATTGACTAATATTTATCAACCTCTGCCTGTGTGTCGGGCACTGAGGACACGGCAGTTGGTCGATAGTCGTGCTTAGGGAAAGCGTCTTTGAGGAAGTGCCATCCTTCTGTGAGCCATGTGAAGCTAGGAAGTTCCTGTTGGAAGGGACGCCATCTGTGATGGGGAGCATCTGCTGTCAGCTTTGTGACAGGTATCCTCTGCAAAGTGCTTTCATGTGTAATATCTTGTCATTTCCCCCCTTTCTATTGAACTGAATTTAAATGTAATAAAGTGCAAAAATCTTAAGTGTACAACTTGATAATTTTTTAAAAATATTTTTATTGATAAACCTTAACATACAAACAATCCATACTTGGTGTAAAATCAGTAGCTCACTGTATCATCACAGAGTTGTGTATTCATCACCATGATCATTTTTAGGACATTTGTATCACTCCAGAAAGAGAAAGACAAAGAAAAAACTCATACATACCATATCCCTTTCCCCTCCCTCTCATTGACCACTAGTATTTCCAACTATCCAATTTATTTTAAATTTTGTCCCCCTATTGTTTTTTTATAAACTTTTTTTATTAATTAAAAAAATTAACAAAAAACATTAAGATATCATTCCATTCTACATATACAATCAGTAATTCTTAATATTATCACATAGTTGCATATTCATCATTTCTTAGAACATTTGCATCGATTTAGAAAAAGAAATAAAAAGACAACAGAAAAAGAAATAAAACGATAAGAGAGAAAAAAAGATTATACATACCATACATACCCCTTACCCCTCGCTTTCATTTACCACTAGCATTTCAAGCTGAATTTATTTTAACATTTGTTCCCCCTATTATTTATCTTTATTCCATATGTTCTACTCTTCTGTTGATATAGTAGCTGAAAGGAGCATCAGACACAAGGTTTTCACATTCACAGAGTCTCATTGTGAAAGCTATATCATTGTTCAATCATCATCAAGAAACATGGCTACTGGAACA
>PVIY010030747.1:0-22253 GCA_004026745.1 Myrmecophaga tridactyla | reverse complement strand
CAGATGTGGCCTCTCTCTCCAGCCAACACAACAAGCAATCTCACCACCTTCCCCCTGTCTATGTGGGACATGACTCCCAGGAGTGTGGACCTTCCTGGCAACGTGGGACAGAAATCCTAGAATGAGCTGAGACTTAGCATCAAGGGATTGAGAAAACCTTCTCAACCAAAAGGGGGAAGAGTGAAATGAGACAAAGTGGCAATGGCTGAGAGATTCCAAACAGAATCGAGAGGTTATCCTGGAGGTTATTCTTACGCATTAAGTAGATATCACTTTGTTATTCAAGATGTAATGGAGAGGCTGGAGGCAACCGCCTGAAGATGTAGAGCTGTGTTCCAGTAGCCATGTTTCTTGAGGATGGTTGAATAATGATATAGCTTTCACAATGTGACTGTGTAATTGTGAAAACCTTGTGTCCGATGCTCCTTTTTTCTACCTTGTCAACAGACGAGTAGAACATATGGAATAAAAATAAATAATAGAGGGAACATATATTAAAATAAATTTAGTTTGTAATGCTAGTGATCAATGAAAGCAAGGGGTGAGGGGTATGGTATGTATAATCTTTTTTTTTCTGTTTTCATTTTATTTCTTTTTCTGTTGTCTTTTTATTTCTTTTTCTGAATTGATGCAAATGTTCTAAGAAATGATGAATATGCAGCTATGTGATGATATTGAGAATTACTGATTATATATGTAGAACAGAATGATCATATGTTAATGTTTTTGTTTGTTGTTATTATTTTCTAGTTAATAAATGAATTAAAAAAATAGAATAGGCCTTCTCTTACCTTATGCTTGCTCCCGATTTGATGCTCACCTCACATTTCCGTTCCTGTCTTGTTGAATGTAACTAGTATTGACCGAGCTCTGGGCTGGCTTCCTCTATAGCTGGTTCAGCTAAGGCTTGATCTCCCAGCAGCAGTATTTGCCCAACACTGTCCTTCCCAGATTTGATGTTTTATGGCCCATCATCTTACCCTCTTCAGGCTGCCAAAGGCATCCTATCACTCAGAGCAGAGCTCAAGTGAATGGCCTATGACAGGAATTTTATATAATAGGGCAGAAGATGAAAGTCAAAAGGTTACATTGTAACTGTATTACTGTGAATTCTTGACTCATTTTCTTGCAAGCCTGTAAGACATTTCTAGCCATGGGGTGAAAATAAAAGGCTTTCTTGGGTTGAAAATTGAAACAAAATAGCAATTTTGTTTTCAAGTTGCTATTTCCAGTCATTTTATCCCATACAATAAGAAGTAAATTATTTCAAAGTTCTAGCAGCTATCTAGCCGTTGGGTGGGCCAGAGTGATCCTGATGAAAACGTGATGTAGCACATTTAAAATACATTTTACTATGCAGAAAGTTTGTGTTATAATGGTCATTATTTTTAAATGAGAAAGCTTTGTTCTTTCACATTCAGCCCCTCTTGTAAATCAGAATCTTTAAGATATTGTTCCCTATTAATGAATATCCACCCATTTGTTAAGACTGAACTCTTGTTTTCTGCTATCTCTAATCAGTGCTGTCCACTCATGATGTTAAGTAATTCACATCTTTCTCATCTATGCAAATTTGGGGATTTGTCATATTAGGAAAATATAACTTTTTTTTGTCATATAACTTTTCATGCATTTTCTGTTTTTCATCTGTCAATGTGCATTCTTTTTTTGGTAATTTTATTTTTATATAATTTCATAACTATAGAAAAATTTCAAGAATAGTACAAGAGATACATATAATATATAGTGTCCTATTTGTTCTATTACTATACAACATAAAGAGTTGTAATCTAAGCATACATATCTCCTTTCCCTGAACCATTTCAGCTTACACTGAAGACACTGTGCTCCTTTTGTGACTAAGTACTTCGGTGCATGTTCTAATGGATCATAAAGGACATGACTTTACCTTCAACAAATTTCAATGATCAAAACCCAGACATTTACTACTGTTATAATACTGTTATCTGATTAATAGTCCATATACAAATTCCATCAATTGTCCAAATAATGTCCTTCATAACAGCATTTCATTCCTCTTCCAGAATCCTCTCTAGGATCAGGCATTGTGTTGAGGAGCACATCGTTTTAGTTTCCTTTAACTGGGAACAATTCTTCAGGCAGTTTTTCTTTCTTGACCTTGACGTTATTGAGTAGTATGGGCCTATTATTTTTACTCAAGTTAGCAATTTTTGGTAAGAATACTGCAGAAAAATTGCTGTGTTCTCAGCAATACCAGGAACCGTGTAATAGCAGTTTGTACAAATATGGTTGATGTTAATTTTGATGCTTTAGTGAAGGCATTTTCAGTCAGGTCTCCCCAGTGTGGAGTTACTATTCTTCTTTTTGTTATTAATTTGTCATTTATGGGGAGATACTTTGAGACTACTGTGCAAATATCTTGCACCACATCAGACTTTTATCCTCTGCAGTCAGCCTCCCTCTTACACTCAACCCGTCTGGATGATTCAGAAGAAACGTCCCCATTCAAAGTTCTTAACTTAATCCTATCTACAAAGTCCCCTTTACCATGTAAGGTAAACTATTCACAGATTCTGGGGTTTAGGGAATGGACATCTTGATGGGTGGGCTGGGGCCTCATTCAGTCTACCACACAGTATATATATTTGGGCATTTGCAAATAATATTTATTCTGCAGTTGTGGGATATAGTACTCTTTAACTGCTCATTCGGTCACACTGGTTGATAATGTTATTCAAATACTCTACAATCCCAAACTATCACTGTGGATTTGTCTATTATCTCCCTTTATTTATGAAAGATTTTCTTGATGCATTTAGAAGCTCTGTTACTATGGGCATACACATGTAGGAATGTTATATCCTCCTGATGAATTTATTTTTCTTCCGTCTTAAGATATCTGTCTTTTGTCTGGTACGTCTCCTTATTTTATATGTTTTTCTCTGATATTAATTTTATCCCTTTGGCTTCCTTGTGCTTACGGTTTTGTATGCCATGTTATTAAAAAAAATCTTTTGTAATCATTTTACTGATGGCATGGAACATTTTTCTGCCTCTCTATTTTCAACATAACTGTGCATTTATTTGTAAATGTTTCTCCTGTAGACCTTACATAATTGGATCTGTTTACCCTTTCTTGAAATCTCTATCTTTTAGTTCAAATGTGTACATTTATGTAATTGTTTGATTGAAATGTTTGGATTATGGTCTACCAAGATTTTTTTCTAGGTTTCCCACCCATGTTTTTCTCTGTTCTTTTCCTGCTTTCTTTGGAATTGATTGGCAATTTGTTCAATATTCATCTTAATAAAACAGATTTTTGAACAATTATCTTAATGATTTCTCTAGGGATTACAACAGGGATTACAATATACATACTTAATGTAATCTTAAACCTAATTATGACTACTTTGATTTAGTTTTCTACTACATCATGGAAAATTTAAGACTTTTAAATTTTAAGTAGTATATTTTATTCTACTTATGTTTATGCACAGTGGAGTTATTTGCTTTAAATAGTTGCAAGCCTTTTATTTCTCTTAGATTTATTTATCTGAGAATGTCTTTATTTCACCCACAGTTTTGAAGGAGTTATTACTTGATATAGAGTTATGGGTTGGCAGTATTTTGTCATTTTTTAACGCATTTAGAAAGTGTTACTTTAATGTGATGTAGAATTTCTTTTATGTCCTGTAAAGTTAGC
Organism: Myrmecophaga tridactyla; assembly: GCA_004026745.1. NCBI lineage: Eukaryota > Metazoa > Chordata > Mammalia > Pilosa > Myrmecophagidae > Myrmecophaga > Myrmecophaga tridactyla. Next base: position 18,568 of record PVIY010030747.1, on the reverse strand, counting down.
AATCATCTATTATTTTTTTCTCATGTATGTATTGTATCATTTTTCCCCCTTTGACTGCTTTCCATATTTTCACTTTATCTTTGCTTTTCAGTAATTTGATAATATTTTTAGGTGTGCTTTCTTTAAATTACTTTGGTTTTGGGTCTACTGATCTTCTTGGATCTATAAATTTATATTTTTCAACAAATTTTGGAATTTTTCAGCCATTTTTTCTTCCATTAAAAAATACTCACTTTTTAATGTGAGTGAGTACCAAGAACATATGTTCGACTTTTCTTTCAGCATACCAAGAACATATGTTCGACTGCCTACTTGACACAGGTCACAGAGATTCAGTTCATTTAAAAAAAAATTTGTATTCTTTTCTTCAAATTGGATATTTTCTATTAGCCTATATTTCTGCTCACTCTTCATTTTGAGGATTTTTCAGTTTTGTGCTAAGCCCATCAAATCAATTTCTAATTTCAAATATTGTAGTTTTCAGCTCTAGGGTGCCCTTTTTAGTTATTTGTTTTTTTCATAGTTTTCGTTCTCAGATTTCTTATCCATTCGTTTGGAACAGTTTAACATATTTATAACCGCCACTGTGAAGTCCTTGTCCATTAATCACAACATGATGAGTTATCCCAATACTAATTTGCATTGACTGTTTCTTTATGACCATGAGTCACATTTCCTGTCTTTCTTTGCATATCTAGCAATTTTTATTTTATGTTGGGCATTGTGGATTATATGTTGTAGGGACTCTGGATTATACCCGTTTTCAGTAGAGGTTGTTAAGTTTTGTATCTGGCAAACAGTTAAATCGTTGGTGGATCCTTTGTGTTTTCTCAGGCTTAGTTTTATTCTTTGTTAGGGTAAGTCTTTTTTGGTTTTAAAGTCAATACTGTGGCATTTCCTTTGCTCTGTGGCGTGGTCCTGACTTTCAAGGTAAAGATTATCTGGGGTCTCAGCTGAATGCTGGTGTTGGTCAGTGAGATTTCTTTACTCTGCTGAGGTGAAACTCCTGTTTCTTTTGATAATGAACAAGCTCTGATATCATTTAACTCGCCGTACTCTGGCATGAATTTCTGCTGATCCCCATGGGAACCAACCTGTGCATTTGCATCTCAGGCCTCATGAGGGACTTGTGGTGTACCCCCTACAGAATTCTCACACTCCTCTCTGCATAGTACTGTCTTCCTAGATACCCCGTCTGAAAAATTTCAGCTGCTTCTGGAGCCTAGAATTGGATCAACATCTCATGAGCTCAGAAAGACTCCTGCTCTGCTTGGCTCTAGATGCTATTTCCAGAAGCAAGGAAATAGCCCCCGGACAGAAAGCTGGGTGACCATGAGGTAATCTTGGGACTTACCTCATATGGTTCCATTTTCTCTAGAATCACATTCATGTGTTACTTGTTGTACAAAGCATGAAAATGTTAACTCATATATTTTGCCCATTTCTTTGGTTGATTTCAGTAAGAGTGCAAATCCAGTACCATTTACTTTCTCGTACTTAGAAGCAGAAGCTTCAGTGTTTTTTTTTTTTTTAATTATTAATTGAACCCATATTCCCTCTATGCCAGGCACTGCTACACTCTGTGGACAAGGAATTCAACAAGACCGACCAAAACCCATCCTTCATAGACCCCACTCTTTGGTACAGACAATAAACAAGTTTTCATCTCTGAAGAAAATGGAGTGATATGAAAACTATGCGTGGGATGAGGCTACTGTAATAGAATGGACAATTAAGGAAGGCTTTAACAGGAGTTTATATTTTCACAGATCCTTGAAATATGAGAAGAAGACTGTTTAGTTTGCTAGGCTGCAGCTGAAGGCAGATACCATAAAATGGGTTTTGCAATGAGAAATTATTAGCTTACAGTTTTGAGGCTTAGAAAAATGTCCGAATCAAGGCATCATCAGGCAATGCTTTCTCCCCAGAGACTGGCTGCCAGTGATTCTGGACCCTTCTGTCACATGGCAAGGCACATGCTGGTGTCTGCTGGTCAGAAAACAAAACCCAGAAAAGAAGAAACCCTTCTTTTCTGGGTTTTGTTGCTTTCAGCTTCTTGCTCTTTCTCTCTTTCTGTCTGAATTTCATTTTCTTGTAAAGGACTCCAGGAAGAGGATAAAGATCCAGCTTTGACCATGCCTTAAAGGAAGTAACCTAAAAAAAAGTCCTGTTTAGAATAGGTTTATACCACAGGAATGGATTAGTTTGATAACATACTTTTGGTGGGTACACACAGCTTCAAACCATGACAAAAACATACATTTCAGGAAAAAATTGTTCAATCATAGAGTAAAGAAGTAGAGCAGACTCTCAAGTGAGAAAGGATTTAGATTTATACAGGAATAAATGATGCCCTGATTCTAGCCCCATTTAAAATCTATATTTAGCTAAAATAATTTCTTGCCAATACTAGTTTTGAAAATAATTTTGCCGTTTGAATTCTCCTTTCTGCCTCTAGTCAGTGACTCTGCTAGTCTTTTGGTCAGACAGTAACTCCAGTTTTTTAGGTAATCCCTCATGCTTCTCCTTCATTTCTTGGTGCCAATTATATTAACTTACAGTTTATAAATGCTATAAATTGTAAGACCCTGATAGAAAGCTGCATGTCTACAAGGGTGTACCCGTATTGTCACAACCAGTGATGCTATTGTCTGCCCAAGATTTTAAAACACACAAGATAGATGGATGTTGGCAGAGTTACCCTTACAGAAAGAAATGATTTTTAAAGAAATTTAAGGGGTGTAGGAGGTGCTGGTCCCAAATTATCTCAGACAGGATAACTTCAATCATAAAGTGAGAGATATTCATGGATACTCATTTTAGATCTAAAATTATTGATCCTTCCAGATGAAATCACAGGCCACATCTACTATTTCTCACCTGCACTGTCTTTATCACTCTGACTAGGGGAGGATTTGGGTGATCTTTTGATTCTCTATTGAAGTGAAAATGCCTTTGGAGGTTTAGCATTTCAAACCAATTTTAATTAACCCTTTGCAGGGATTACTGTCTTCCTTGTAATGCAACAAAGGAGCAAGGGCTATAGGAAACGAGGAAAGGAACACTTTCCTACGGAAATAGAGGCCTCTGAAATATGAGTGGGGCAGATTAAAAATAAAAGAATTATTTAAACAAGGATTTTACTATTAGACTGTTTGCGGTGGTAGTGAGGTCTAATGAGAAAAGATTCTTAAAATCTTAGCATGGAGCTTGGCATATTGTAGATGCCCAACAAATGGCAATGACTTATGGGCTCTGTGCTGTGTTTATTAGATAAAATAAAATCATAAACAAGCGGATTCTTGATAAGTGACAAGAATGAGTGAAACAGCAATAAGCCTTTTGTTTCTGCATATCTTGATTAGTCCCAAAATAATTTTGGAAAATGGTGAGCCCCTCAGTAGATCTTTTAAATTTACCTTATAAAATTTTCTTTGTTTTAATTGTTGCAAAAAGTTTAATATATATTTATATTGTAATTATTTACATTAAAAAATACAATCATTATATCGGGTTTTAAATGTATTACATTTAATCTAAGTCCCATCCAAAATAGCTATTAAAATATGAATTTAAAGTCACCATTATCCATTTAAAACATACTTAAACTGTTCTGCAGCATAGGGAATTTTACATTGTTCAGTTTTCTCTTGAAATCTTTTACCATTCCACTTTTTCTACAAAATTATATTTAAGGTAACTGACTTTAGTTGATAGCCTTCTATTCATGCAGTTACTCATACTATTCTGCAAGAAAAATTTGTTTGTGAATAAAATTAAATTTTATTTTATTTCAAATGACTGCAATTCTAAGTACTAATTTTTTCTGGATTGAGTTATTATTACACTGATTAGTAATAAACAATTATCAGCATATTATACATAATTGAATAAATGATTAATAATCAATAAAAGTATTTTCATTAGAAAAATGTTTCTGCAGGAGCTGGATGGAATGTTTCACAATTTTTTCAGATATTTAAAAATGGATATTAATTATTTCTAGAATGAGACAATGTTCATCAATGGCTCCATTCTTATTTTTTATTTTTAAGTAGAAAAACCTTGTTTGAATAGTGAGGAGTAAATGAGTTTTGTTTGGGTGATATTACTCAATTCTTAGCTATAAGCAAAAAATCACATAATGATCTATCACCAAAAATTATTTTTAATGACCTGTAAGTCAAAACCTGTGGCATTTCTAAATGTGACAAAAGCAAAGAATTTAAAGCTTTTCTTCAAGGAAAAGATGCATTACACACTCATTAGAGTCATTCACTTTCTCAACCTCTGCACTAATATTTCAAATTGTCCTTCTGCTCGGATCCAGGAATAGAGCCAGGATGCCTTTCTTTTGTAAAGTGGGAGAAGCAGAATAAGGACCTGCTCACTAAGGTACCTGGCTTAATAAAGCACCCCTTATTGGCTTGCCGACCTCAAATCCCCTCCTGATCACACTCCTAGGCACGTTCTCAACACTGTTAGAAACGGAATAATGCTGGCTCCATGCACCCCCCAAAGATGTCCATGCCCCAATCCCTGGACCCCGTGAATATGTTAGATCACATGTCAAAGAGGAATCAAGGTTGTTGATGGAATTAAGGTTTCTCATCAGTTGACCTTAAAAGTAGGGTGATTATCCTGAACCATCTGAGTGGAACCAAGAAAATCACATGAGTTTTTAGAAGTGGAAGAAGGAGGAAAAAGAATAGGTCAGAATGATGCACTATGAGAAAGATTCGACCCACCACTGCTGTCTTTGAAGGTGGAGGAAGGGGCCATGAGCCAAGGAATGCACATGGCCTAGAAACTGGAAAACGCAAGGAGACTGACATTAGTCCAGTGAAACCCATGTCAGGCTTTGAACCTGTAAGGTGATAATTTGGGTTGTTTTTATCCACTAAGTTGGTACTAATTTGTTATAACAGAAATAGAAAACTAACACAGTACTCTTACATATAAGTCATTTATTCTCACAACCGATCTTAAAGGGATTGTTAACATCCCCATTCTAGAGGTGAGTCTCTTGAATTACAATTAGGTTAACTATGTGGCTCGAAGTCATATACCTTAATTTTCCTTTCAGGCAAGGTCTTTTTTGCTGGCATTAATATCAGAGTAATGCTGATCTCAAATAATAAGTTGAGAAATATTCCCTCTGCTTCACTTTTCTGGAAGTCTGTGTAGCACTGTGATTATTCCTTCGTTAAGTATTACCAGCATACAAAAATTTAAATTTGAATTCTACCAAAGAATTCATCAGTGCCAATTCGTCCTGTACAAGGCTGGGCCACAGGAAATGAGTCAATATAGACATGGTTGGGCAATGGGAAGCACATGTGTTCTTTCTCCCCCATTAGACTGCAAATCTTGTGAGAATAGATATTGGATCTTATTCTTTATTATACTCACAAAATGCTTGAAACAACATAATATTTGTTTAATAAACTTGGTTGATTCAAAATTGTTGAAGTGTACAGTAAGCCTGGTCAAAGACACTAAAGTTCTAGAGCTGAAATAGCAAACACATCTCATTCATATGTCCACTTTAATCAGTTGGTGCCTGTAGCTGGGAGCACTGTCCTGAAAGGATTCAGAGGATTCCTTTTGACTGAAGATTAAAGTTCATCATGGATTGGTTAATGGTGATTGCTAAGGGCATGGAATAAGGCCATATGTTTGCCAATCCCTAGTCTATAGTAAGGGTGACAATCCTGAAGCCAGAGTCTAGAGCATATATTAAAGTCAACTTATGAAACTTTAACAAGTCATCAGAGCTAGGGAGCTTTTCTTTGACCTAAATAATGGTTTGTGGCTTAAATTATAAACATTTATATTGAAAATTTTTTTATTGAGACAAACATTTGAGTCAGGTCTACGGACCTGGTGCTGATTCATACCATCTCCTGTGCTGGACCAGTGAAAAGCATGCTGGCAAGGAGTACTAAGATTGCGCTCCCAACGGCAGCCTTAAGGTAATAAGGAGCATGTGGCATTGCACAAGGAACTTAAACTCTGAGTTTAAGACCAAACTCTGCAATGTACTCACTGCCCTGACTTAATACTAGCTCAGGACAGCCCACTCATACTCTTTGGAGATTGCAATATCTCCCCCACAAAAGGCATGCTTGGGTCCCAACCTCTGATACTGTGAGTAGGAACCTACTTGTAAGTTGGATCCTTGGAGATGTTTTTAGTTGAGGTGTGTTTTTAGTTGAGGTGAGGCACACTGAATGAGGACTGATGTTCTTATGAGTAAAGCAATTGGACTAAGAAAGAAAGCCACTGGAAACCACCAGAACCTGGAAGAGAAAGGGGATGCCTAAATATGTGTTGCCATGTGGAAGCAAGGAACCCAAAGATTGCCAGCCTGAAGATACTGCCTACAGTTTTACCCAAAATGCCACAGTTAATAACGTTATTCTAGTTGCAAGATGGGTGGCATGCAATACTGAGATGCTTGATTTGTAATCTGGAAAATCAGATCAAATAATTAGCAAAATGAAAACATATTGCAACTGTACCAAATTTGCCCTTAAACCGTTTCTCAGGGCAGTCAAAATGTAAGTTTGTAGGGTTTAGGTATTGTGGTCATTTTCCAGGGGAGACCAGTGAAGAGCAAAGAGCTCAGATACTGAGATTATACACTTAACAAAGAATAGAACTGGGCCTACAGCTCAGGACTTTTGAATCTTAAGCCAGTTCTTCTATAAAATGCATTTGATCCACTAGGGTGAATGAGGATGTTGACAAACTGACATCAAGATTTCAATGGTTCTGTATTGCAGCCACTTCTCAGCTGCCTAACCCTTTACAGGGCATTTCAGGATGTTACTCCTATGTAGATAACTTTACAGAAACAATAAACTGGAATATATTGCTGAAATAGATTTCCCCTAATATAATTTTTCCGAATTCTCTAACTTAACACAGTCAATTTTATATCACATAGAATTAATTGACAGGGAGATATGAAAAATGGACCTAAATACAAATGGGTTCTCTGTGAAGTCTGAGGGTTCTGCCTCTGAGCAATGAGTTATTGAGATGCCATCCGTGATAGAGAATACATCTACCCTGACCCCTGAGCATTTCACTGTGGATAATGTCATTCCAAGCCCTTGAGTTTGTCACATGGAGGAATTATATGATCTCCACCAAGGAAACGCCTACCATTGATGCACTTAATGGAATATAACCTGTAGATTATTTCATGAAAAATGGACTGTTGTTGGGATGGAAGACCTGAATTATAGTTCCATTAGTCCCCAACTGTAATATCATTAAATGTACAATGATGTGAAACCAAAATCAAAATCAAACTCACCTTTATGCAGCTGACTCTAATGGCATTTCCTATTAAGTAAGAGTCTGGGGATAGTCTACAGATTTAGGGCAGGGAGTGACTAGCTCGAATGTTCTGATAATGAATCCCCTCCCTGGAAAAGAAAATTTTTACTCCTACATGTTAACAAACTTTGTTTACTTTGGCATGATAATTTCAGACACGTTACACATATACATATATATTTTCATAAATAATAATATCTTCTATTACCTAGCTGTCATCTAGCATGTTCATTCCAACTAGAATATAAGCTTTGCAAAGGTAGGAGTTTGCATTCTAATCTGTTTTCTGTGTATCTTCGGTCCCTTGAAGAGTGCTTGGTGCCTGATGGGCACTTTATACTTATTTAATTCAGTGAATGAATGACTGGGCCTTAGGCATCACCTGGTTCAAATTCCCCTTCTACAAATGAGGAACATAATTCCTTAGATGAGTGAAAAGGGGAGGGTGGCTAAGGTTTTAAACAGCTAGTTTTCTGCTTAGTCAAGATGGTCTTAGGTATTGAAGTGGAAATAATGCTCGTGTTATTGTCAGGGAAGTAGCTGCCTCGTATAAGGTTTTATGCCTTTAAATAGGTAGTTAATCTCTCCAAGACCAAATTTCTTTGGTAAAATGAGAACAATGCATGTTTCCATAGGATGTTGTGCTAGCTAAGTGAGAAAGTGTATTTAAAAATGTCTAATATGTTCTGCTTTGTAATAGGTTCTAAATAGATTATTGTATCCTCATTAAATATTGCTGATTCTTGCTGCTATTTATAACTGGCATTTTAGCACTCAACAAATAAGCCCGAAATGGAAATAAACACTACCATAGAGCCAGGCACTGTGGAAGGAACAAAAGTAAACAAACCATGACTTCTTCCATTCATCTTATTGTTATGCAGTTCATTAGATGATAGAGGAAGCAGAGAGGAGGGTGAGATTTTGTGTTAATGAGGTTAAGAATCTACAGGCCTGATCAAACTGATCAATTCAAATCTTACAGTATTATAAGTCAGATATAAGGCTTTCTATTTGAAATCATGTATTCATTGTAATCTGTCAATGATAGCTAGATAAATGTGTTTATGGGTACTGCCAGTCACCATTGTTTGAAAGGTCAGAAAGATTCTAAGCAATAATCTGCAGAGGAATTGGGTGAATTCTAATGAAATATGACCAATTCAAAGAGGAAAAAGGTTCTAGTTCTCAAGCTTATGTATGGCCTTTTAGTCCCTTGACTGTTGCAGCATTGAACTCACGTTCAAGTCTACACCATAAAGTACATTAAAATGCATTGACAGGGGATCTCTGCTGTCCAAGCATTTGAATGTTATTTATCCATTTGTTTCTGGCTATGTAGAGGTTTAGGTTGTTTGATACAACTTTAATTAAATAGCTGATATATTAGAAATGCTTTAAATTAGTGTCAAGATGTGGCTGCAGTTTTCCTTGATAGCACCTATCAAATTGGGATTTTAGAATTTTTCTGAATTACTTAATTCCCATTGCCTGTTCTATAGTATGAGATTCATAAAGGTAAACATAGATTCTGCTTATTCAGCTTTCCTACATCCAGCTCTTGGCCATAGAGATGCTCAGTAAATGTTTGTTGAATAAATGAGTGAGTCTCCTTCTGTGTGAGGTCTATGTTTATTTGCCTTTGTAGCCCTACTACCTGGCAAAGTGGCTTCTACATTATTGGTTCTCGCAATCAATCTCTCTCTTGCTATCTATCTGTCTTTGCCTAATATCTCTGCATATGTGTGCCACTATCTTCTCTATCTATTTGTCTATCTATCTAATCTATCTATATATATGCATTTACCTATCTATATCTATTATTGTATCTATCTATGTATCTATCTATCTCTTTACCAATGTATATATCTGTATTAGTTAGGGTTCTCTAGAGAAACAGAATCAATAGGAAGTATTCATAAATATAAAATTTATAAAGGTGTCTCATGCAATCGTGGGAACGTGGAGTCCAACATCTGCAGGGTAGGCTGTGAAGCTGATGACTCCAATGGAGGGTCTTAACAAACTCCACAGGAGAGGCTCGCCGGCTGAAGCAGGAAGAGAGCCTGTCTCTTCTGAATCCTCCTTAAAAGGCTTCCAGTGATTAGATTAAGCTCACTTATTAATCTAACACTCCCCTTGCTGTGTTAGAATCAGCTGTGGATGTAGCCAATGTGATCATGATTTAATTCTATGAAATGTCCTCATAGCAAAAGACAGGCCAGCACTTGCCCAACCAGACAAGTAGGTACCACCACCTGGCCAAATTGACACATGAACCTGACCATGACAGTCCACCCCTTGTCAACTTGGCAGCTATACTCATCACCTTAAACGATACCTAATTTCTAAATAGAAAACAATAAAAGACACACTTTTTTCTCACCTAACAATACTCAACTGTCCTGCATATAACCAAAAACACATTAAATCTCTCCAGAATAGGGTGCAAGTCCTTGGGTAATATGCATTCTTAAACTTGCTATCTTATGACTTAAATAGTTTAACAGGAACAAAACGGCATTACAATCATCGTTTCTGTAACCGGTCACATGGCTGTAGTTCATATATTTTTGTTTTTTTATTTTTTAAATTAATTTTTTAATAAAAAAATAACAAACTAACACAAACATTCTCAACATATGCTCATTCCATTCTACATATATAATCAGTAACTCGCAATATCATCACATAGTTGCATATTCATCATCATGATCATTTCTGAGAAGAATTTGCATCATGTAGTTCATATTTATCACTACTCCCTTCCACTACCCATTGCATGTTCCCTTTACTCTCAGCAAGCACTTCAGCTGGCTGCTGTGGTTCTTTACCTGGTGGGGTGACCCAAACCTTCATTCCTGAAGTTTCAGAGCCATTGGTAGCCCTGCCTGGATTGGGTTGTTGCAGTTTTCCATTGATTTTAATCACAGGGCATGGTAGTACTAAAAGACACCCTAGAGGATCTTTTTTTTCCTTTTATTCCAGGGAAGCTCTTCTTTACCTCTATTGTGTAGTTGCAGTCCTATTTGCCCCTGATAGGCTCAGTCACCCCAGCCAGTAATGTAATCCCCTTATTGGCTTGTTGATCCAGGGGCATGAGTAGCCCAAAGTGGCCAGGGGGCAGTCTTAGATTCTAGTTCAATGAATCATTGTCGTTTCTCCCAATGGAAGCACTCCCCTTTTGGAACTAAAACCTGTAGACCAGCAGAGCTCAGGGTCGCAGAACAGGAAGCACAAATTTTCCTAGTGGATCACTAGGGGTGATAGTGAGTGGTGCCATTCTCATTTCCACCCCTTGCTTCCTGGACCCATGGGTCCTGGCTATAGGAGAAATAGCACTATACAGTGGACACTGATTCAGAGCATACACAACTTCCTGGAGAACATTCCCCTAGTCTTTCAAGGTATTGCCACCTAGGCAGCACCGTAATTCAGTTTTCAAAAGGCCATTCCACCATTCTATCAATCCAGCTGCTGCTGGATGATAGGGAACATGGTAAGACCAGAGAATTTTGTGAGCATGACCCATTCCCCACACTTCAATTGCTGTGAAGTGTGTTTCCTGATCAGAAGCAATGCTGTGTGGAATACCATGATGATGGATAAAGCATTCTGTAAGCTGATGAATGGTAATTTTGGCAGAAGCATTGGGTGCAGGGAAAGCAAACCCATATCTAGAATATATTTCTATTCCAGTTAGAACAAATCGTTGCCCCTTCCATGAAGGGAGTGGTCCAATGTAATCAATCTGCCACCATGTAGCCAGTTGGTCACCTCAGGGAATGGTGCCATATTGGAGGCTGAGTGTGGGTCTTTGCTGCTGGCATATTGAGCACTTAGCAGTGGCTGTAGCCAGGTCAGCCTTGGTAAGTGGAATTCCATGTTGCTGAGCCCATTCATAACCTCCATCCCTACCACCATGGCCACTTTGTTCATGAGCCCATTGGGCAATGACAGGAGTTGCTGGAGAAAGAGGCTGACTGGTATCCACAGAATGGGTCATCTTTTCCACTTGATTATTAAAACCTTCCTCTGCTGAAGTCACCCTCTGTTGTGCATTCACATGGTACACAAATATCTTCATATTTTTAGCCCACTCAGAAAGTCTATCCACATACCTCTTCCCCAGACCTCCTAGTCACCAATTTTCCAATTATAGTCTTTCCAAGTCCCTGACCATCCAGCCAAACCATTAGCAACAGCCCATGAGTCAGTATATAAATGCATCCCTGGCCAGTTCTCCTTCCAAGCAAAATGAACAACCAGGTGCGCTGTTCGAAGTTCTGCCCACTGGGAGGATTTTCCCTCACCACTGTCCTTCAAGGACACCCCAGAAGGAGGTTGCAGTGCTGCAGCTGTCCACTTTTGGGTGGAATCTGCATATAGTGCTGTAAACTGTCTCTGGTCTGGAAATTGATTAAAGGGCCGTGACTCTGTGTTTTTATAATTCAAGTTAAACTTCTGTTCACTTGAACTAGAATTCTTATGTTTATACAGCTTAAGCAAGAAGAATTTAGTAGATTGCCCATCTATTGAATTTCTAGGTACCCCTTGATTTACTAGCTGAAGTCCAAATCTCTGTGAGTCAGATTATTTTGACTCCTGCTTTGAATTTGCTGTCTATTATAATAGCCATGTCCACCCTGTCTTTGATGATTAAGTGCTGCCACCTGGCTTTTGCCAACTCGGAATCTGGCCATCCCCATTGTGTTTAAGGATTCCATCTCAGTGATAGCAGCTCCCACACTAATATCTGACCTACAGAGAAGTGCAACTACAGAGCTCTTCAGGGATGATGGGGCTAGTCTCACAAATTTATTTCTCATTGTTCTGGTAAAAGGTGCATCATCTGGACATTCCTGGGGTGTAAGAGTAGTTTTTGCAGGATAAATCCACTCTAACATTCCAGTCTCTCTAGGCCTCTGGATCCCCTCATCTACATATATAAATGCCAGGGTAGTTCTGGCATTTCAACCTCAGGTAATGTCGGCCACCTTTTGATCCATGTTTCAGCCAACCATCCAAACAAACTGTTAATGCCTTTTCTAATCCCTTGAGCTATAACATTGAATGCAGAATCTCGGCTTAGTGGGCCCATATCAATAAATTCAGCCTGATCCAGCCTTATATTCCTCCCACCATTATCCCACACCCTTAAAGTCCATTGCCACACATATTCCCCTGATTTCTGTCTATACAAATTGGAAAACACACAGTTCTTTTGGAGAATAACGTACCTCCTCATATGTGATAGTTTGCACCTCACCTTTAGGGGCCTTTGGGACTTTAGTCTAGGTATGGGTCTGGAAGAAATGAGGGGTGGTGGGGGTGGGTCATGAAAAGTATTAGAAGTATCTTCCAAGTCATTTGCTTCATTGCATTCATTTGCAGTTTCATCTGGTGAAACAGGATTAATCACTCTAGGGCTAATTCCTTCAGGTGGAGGTTGGGTTGCCAACTCCTCAAGGCAGACTGGAGGTGGGGCAGTTATGTCCTCAGGACAGACTATTACAGGGTTACCTATAGAAGACTCAGCATGACCTCGGGTTTCAACCTCTCTACCGACATCATTATCAATACATATGTCACCACCCCATTTTTCAGGGTCCCACTCCTTTCCAATCAATACCCTTACTTTAATGACAGACACCATGCAAGATTGAGATTTCAGTTTACGTTGTAAAGTTGCTACTCTAACAATAAGATTCTGAGTCTGATTTTCAGAGATCTCAAGTATATGGTTACAAGAAATAAGATGTTTCTTTGGGACGCTCACGGAAACATCTACATCTGTCAGACAGCGCTTAAGCTTCTTGTTTGAAGCCTTAAGCCCATCCCTTTCACTCATTAATGTATCCAGTGTATCTAAGAACAACTAGCCAACATCTCTATACTTTCAATTTCCACAAAACTCCATAAAGGTGTCAAAACCATTATCCCCAGAGCCTTGCTTCATACAAGTGAAGCATTAGAAGAATCAAATGGTGATATTTTGACTATCTGCTTTGCCAACTCACGCCATGGTTGGCAATGTCATTCTGATTATGGGAATCAGAGTCCTTAGTGCTTGTGAGTCCAGTCAGTTTAGAAAACCATTCATAAAAACCCATTTAAAAAATTCTGTTTCTTAAGAACTACTCCTGGTACCAAGTTGTATTAGTTACGGTTCTCTAGAGAAACAGAATCAACAGGAAATATTGGCAAATATAAAATTTATAAAGGTGTCTCATGTAACCACTGGAACGTAGAGTCCAAAATCTTTAGGGCAGGCTGTGAAGCTGACGACACCAATGGAGGGTCTGGACGAACTCCACAGGAGTGGTTCTCCGGCCGAAGCAGGAAGAGAGCCTGTCACTTCTGAATTCTCCTTAAAAGGCTTCCAGTGATTAGATTAAGCATCAGTCATTAAAGAACACAGTCCCCTTGGCTGATTACAGATGGAATAGGCCAACATGATCATAATTTAATTCTATGAAATGTCCTCATAGCAAAAGACAGGCCAGCACTCCCAATCACACAAACAGGTACCACCACCTGGCCAAGTTCACACATGAGCCTGACCATGGCAATATTTATCATCTTTATCTAGCTAGTTAGCAATCGATCTACCTAACCAACTGCCTACCTACCTATCTAGATACATACCCTGTTCTTTTTTTTTGGTGTGGTAGCTGTACAGGACCAACAGTCCACTTATCAGTTTTCCTGGACCCGCTCTGTGTCATCCTATAGAGGGGTGGATTCCTTACATGTCATTTATGCAAAGAATGACCACAACTATTATGATTTGGTTCACAGCTCTCATGTGGAGTCTTATTTACAAAAGTACTAATGATTGGAAAAGTTCAAATGATGTTATGTGTCTTCTTCTCAGACCTGATTCAGCTGGAAGATTTTTTATTAGTAATGACTCCTTCAGGCTCAGGAAACCTGTGAACTGCATTGCTGACTACAGCAATAGCTAGAACACAGGGCGTTCAGCCTTCTCTTCTCTTTCTCTCACCCCTCATCTATTCTATGCAGAAATCATCTTTATTCTACTCCTTGTTTACCTGGCTAAATACTGCTTCCTCCTGCCCACTGCCAGAATCCTAATTTAGAATCTCTTACCTAGGTGATCATAATATTTACGGTAACCTTATGCCTCCAATTCTCCCATCTCCCCCATTTAATTCATCTGCTACATGCTTTCTAAAGTGCAACACTGATCATATTACTCTCTTGCTTAAAACTCACTTTGACAAAAGGATAAAGCCCCAATTCCTTCATGCAGCAGAAAGCCCCATCGTGGATTAGCTTTGCTCTTCTTCCAGACTCACCGCTTGCCATGTTCTCAATATCTCATACTCAGTTCTTCAAACTTAGTGAACTACATGAAGTTTTTCATACTGCCATCTGTTTCAGAACTCTTTGATTTTTATTATGCTAGAGACTACCATTTGCTAGCATTTTTCTTTTCCTTTTAGGGCACATTGAAAATATCTGTTTATCTCTAAAATTTCAGCTCAATTGGAACCCTCTTTAGGAAGCTGCATTTCTTGATATCTCCTTCCCCATATTGGTAAAACTGTCCACTTCTTATCTGTGTCATCCTTCCATAATAACTAGGATATAACACCATCAGAGCACCTATAATTCTCTACCTGTTCTTATTTATTTATTCTTTTGATGAAATAAGAATTATTAATATGAAGGTGTTCCCAGACTGTGCCTCGCTCCCAGAATGCCAAAGAGAATTTTGAATTTATCATGGCAGTTCTTCCTTTCCTATTACCTCTTGGAAAATTCTTAGACTAAGTAGGAGAGAAGCTATGTAAATCTGTGTAACAGTGTGATGAGAGACAGTAGAGGGGAGAAAAAGGTGAAAGACAGCCACTGCTAAGTGTCAGCTGAGGGGTAAGGTAATAACTACCTTGTGTTTTTATTTTTCTCTTGCTCTACAGTCATTTCTTGGTGCCTCCCATTTGCCAAAAATCAACCAAAAATGAGAGTACAAGGGAGTCTTGGTGAGGCAACCCATAGAATGCAGCTTCTCAGGCATAGAACTAGGTCTAGTTTGCTAGGCTGCTGAAAGCAGGTACCATAAAATGGGTTGGCTTTTTAGTAATGGGAATTTATTAGCTTACAAGCTTACAATTCGGAGACCATGACGATGTCCAAATCAAGCCATTTTCAAGATGATGCCTTCATCCTGAAGAGCAGCTTTCAGTGACTCTGGACCCCTCTGTCACATGGCAAGGCACGTGGCTGCATCTGCTGGTGTCTCCCTTCTCTTCTGGGTTTCGTTGCTTTAAACTTCTTGCTTCATGGCTTTCTCTCTCTCGCTATGAATTTCATTCTCTAATAAAGGACTCATGTAAGAGAATTAAGACCCACTCTGAGGTGGGTCATATCTTAACTTGAGATCCTACTCACCAAAAGATTCTACTTACACGGGGTCCATACACACAGGGCTGCATTAACTTGAAGAACAGACTTTTTGGGGGTACATACAGCTCCAAACCATCACCCTGGGTAGCAGGGTTGGTAGTGGTTATAGGATGACAAATATCCAGCCTAGAGAGCATGCCTTATAGGAATTCCTATATTCCTAGGAATAGCCTATAGTAGCACTTCCCTGTGTCTCACTGATATTATCTGGATCATTACCTTTCCCTAATGCAACCATTAGGGCCAACCTCTTAGCTGGGGTGGGATAAACTTCCCTGGAAATGCATAGTTTATATTGTAGAAAAGTGAATGCTTGAATAGTAAATCAGGGTACTTTTAGAAAGAGTTGGGAAATGGACTCTGGGCAGTGTCTGCCTTAGAATTCAAGGTATGAGAGCAAATGATTTAATGAGAAGGAAGATTCATTTTAATCTAGTTTACATTTATAAGAACACAATGCTGTATGGCACTATGGCATTTAAAAACATGTTCTTGAGGGATGGAATTTATCATGTCAGTTCTTCCTTTCCTCTTACCTCTTGGTAAGTCTACTCCAAAGATAATTGAAACCATTGCCCAAGACACCAAAATTGCAGCAGTTCCAACTGGCAGTGTCTGTATCCAACTGGGGAAAAACCAAGTTCCTCTTTATAAGAAACTAATCACACATTATTTTTTTCTGAAAACATTATCAAGGTTAGAAAAGAGCACATAATTTTACGGCCAAATTTGAAATTTGAAATAGCAAAAATTGTTCACATTTTGTGTCACTAAATGTATATTCTCTGACTTGTGCCAAAATTCAAATCAGAGTCAAATTTCCAGATGACATTTTATTGAGGATGCTTTAAAGTTTTGTTGCCACAAAGAGGTGGGATCATTTGTAAAAGTGGAAGCTGCTTTGCGCTTCAAGGAATGACAAGAGATTTGTCATAAAAAAGGAAGTTAGCTTGAGTCCTATTGATTGGGTGGGGTATTTTCTATTTTATAAGGGTAGGTTTAGGTTCTTTTGTATTGGGTAAAACTGAACTAATTAGAGGCTTGGTTGGCTATCTGAATCAGCCACAGGGGTGAGGGGTGGATTTCAAATTTCAAAAGATTTCAAGAGGAAACCCAAGAGGGAGTTCAAAAAGGAAATAGGGAACTGTTTGTTTTTGTTTTTGCTTTGCTTCTGACTCTGAGGGCTTGCCAGGGTTCTCTCTATATAATGTTATCACGGGTACATATTGAATATGTTAGTATAAAATCATAGAGCATTAGAGATGAAACGGTCTTAGATAAGTTCGATGAGTTTTCAGATGAAGAAAAGGAGAAAGATCAGCTTGAATATTTATTCAATAATGGAATGATGCAACTCTGAAATAATATTCAGCCATATGATACATTCTCAAGATTCACAAATAGGACGGACCTAGATGTTCAGCTAACACGAGCTAAAAAACATAAGCAAAACGTTTCTTGAAAATCAGGGCCTATGTGGTATATGAACTTACTTAAGCAAAAAAGCATAATCAATATTGAATCAGGCGGAATCAATTTTAGGCAAAACTGTTTTAAAATACTTTTTATGTTATTATGGTATTAAAAATACACTGTGTTTTCACATCTCATTTTAATAAACCAAATTGAAATGTCTTTAGATATTTTTAACAGGAAAAGATTAGAAATAGAATGAAAGGATTTTCCAAATTCAGCTTGAATTGTTATTGTTATTGTTTAACATTTTTAAATTTAAGGATCAACAAAACAGATATCTATATCTATATCTATATCTATATCTATATCTATATCTATATCTATATCTATATCTATATCTATATCTAAAGATTAGGAAAGTACCATGGCGCTCTCTTGTGGTAACCATTGTATCTGCTTGAAAGAAGTAAAATGAACTAAGTTCCATAAGTGAAATATGCAGTTAGGAATGATTTAAAAAACCCTCCTTTCAATACTTTTTGCCTGTAATTACGGTGTATTTTGTTGAATACAGATTCATTATTAGATTCCAAAGCTCAAGTACAGCTTGAGAATTCTGCTATAGTGAACAAACCTTGCCTAAGATCTATACAATTTGCTAGGTAGGTAAGTTTTTTTTTAAAATTTATTTATTAATTTAAAAAAATTAACAAACCAAATAAAACATTAACATATATAATCAGTATTCACAATATCATCACTTAGTTGCATATTCATCATTTCTTAAAACATTTGCATTAATTCAGAAAAAGAAATAAAAACAGAAAAAGAAATAAAATGAAAACAGAAAAGAAAAAAAAAGATTATACCTACCATACCCCATACCCCTTGCTTTCATTGGTCACTAGCATTACACACTAAATTTATTTTAGCATTTGTTCCCCCTATTATTTATTTTTATTCCATATGTTCTACTCGTTTGTTGACAAGGTAGATAAAAGGAGCATCAGACACAAAGTTTTTACAATCACACAGTCACATTGTGAAAGTTATATCATTATACAATCATCCTCAAGAAACATGGTTACTGGAACACAGCTCTACATTTTCAGGCAGTTCCCTCCAGCCTCTCCATTACATCTTGAATAACAAGGTGATATCTACTTAATGCATAAGAATAACGTCCAGGATAGCCTCTCGACTCTGTTTGGAATCTCTCAGCCATTGACGTTTTGTCTCATTTCACTCTTCCCCCTTTTGGTCGAGAAGGTTTTCTCAATCCCTTGATGCTAAGTCTCAGCTCATTCTAGGGTTTTTCTCAATCCCTTGATGCTGAGTCTCAGCTCATTCTAGGATTTCTGTCCCACGT
>PVIY010030746.1:0-30626 GCA_004026745.1 Myrmecophaga tridactyla | reverse complement strand
CATTGCATATTCTCACAAGGAATGTGTGTGAGTTCCAGTTACGTTACATTCTCATCAGCACTTCACATTGTCAGGTATTGTTATTTTAGCTATTTGAGTGTTTAGTGGTATCTCATTGTGGTTTTGTTTTCAAAGAGCTTTTTACATTTACCTAATTTGATTCTTAACATACATTTTTCATATTGGTAGTAATTATCTCTATTTACAGGTGAGGAAACAGTTCAGAGTGATTTAACCAAGGTTGCAAAGCTGAGAAGAGGCAAAGCCATGGTGTTCTGAGGTCGAAACGTACTTTCATCCACTGAGCCAAGTCTGTCTCCTCTAGCTGTGCTCACAGACTAGGGGCCACCCACAGGCAGTGTACCTCTGTGTCTGTGCTAGGGTAGACAGTGAGACCCTGACTCCCGGGTTATACTCACTTTGCCTCCCCCATGCTCCGCTTGCTCCTGGGGGTGGGGTGGCACTTGTCAACTCTGATGGGTGTCTTCTGGAAGTCTAGGTGTCGAGAAAACAACCTTGTTCTGGAAGAATTCCTGATAGGAGAGACATTGGCCTTTCCTGTAGGAAGATCCATCTGAGGTGGGGCTGTGGAAAGGAAAGACTTTAAAGGAGGCAAACTCAGGCCCCATTATGGAACCAGCTTCCCAAGAGTTAGTTTACTCTTTGGCAAGCATTTTGTGTTTCTAGGTTTTTAATCCTGAGCCTTTGTTTTTGGAAGGGAGAGAGGGTTTCTGGGAGTTTGGAGGTGAGGGGGCAGAAGCTCATGGCTTCTGCCTTGTGATGTTGGAAAGTGGATCAAATGGCCTGAGCACACTTGGGTAATCTACTTTTTTGTTTTTTTTTTTTTTGGTGGGAGGGAGGGTGCATGAGCCAGGAAATGAACCCAGGTCTCCCACATGGCAGGTGAGTATTCTACCAGGTAATCCATTCTTGCAGAGGAAAAGTGAGGTGAAAAGGCTAGGCTTGCCAGGCAGGGCAGGAGGAAGTAACCCTGGGTGGAAGAGTTGTAGTTTGGGGGGAGCTGAGGCCTCTATCAGGAAAGTGTGGTAGGAACTGAGGCAGGCATACAGTTGAGCACTGAGGAGTGCATCAGTCTGGTGCTGAGATTCGGTGAGTCAGCATTAGCTAGGATGGTTCTCCTGTCCTTGGCACCCTTGCATTTCATGACTCAGATAGATAACCCAACAGGTCAGCTTATACATTTGCTACTGATACAAAGTCAGCAGGGATTTGCAACTGATGAACTCAAGGCAGACTCATACCCAGAAAGAATGTAGTAGATTAGAACAAGGGATGAAACAGGACAAGGAGAAATACTTGCAGAATTACATAGGACTGAAGAGACTTTCTTTGGCCCCAGGTGAGGTCTGAGGGCTAGGTTATCAGCATAGGCTACCAGTAACAGGCCTGCTGAAAATTAAGGACGCCTTCAAGCTCCACTGTTCAGGTCAGGATACACCAGATACATTCAATTTGGGTTTTGGGAGGACATACATAGCCTCAGAGGAGAGAAAGGGGAATACTTGAAAATAGAAGGCACCTGTCCTCAAAAAAGGAGCACACTTAGATAGGGCTCCTGTGCTAAGCTGATCTGAAGAAAGGCCACTGAGAGCTGGGGTTTGCTTCTCCTTGGGGCTGGGGCCTAGCTGGAGAAGGCCAGGTCCTGGGGGGTCAGGAAGGCCATTCTTGGGCTTCTGACTTGCATCAATTTCTCCTCTAAACTCTGCTGTTTTCTCAGAATCTCTTCTGGCTTCCAGCCTCAAATGTCCTTTCTTCACTGGATGGTGGACTATTTCATGAAACTTCAGGGCTGATCAGAACTGGCAGTGGCTCCTGGGCCATTTCATCCAGGCTAAGAGCCTCTGGCCATCCTTTCAGGGCCTCTGGGACTGCTCAGCTCCGCTCCAGTTCATCCCTAGTGTACGGGCTCAGCCGAGCTTCCAAAGGCAGGCAAGAACGGAGTCCTGTCCAACATTCCACCAAGCTGGGCATTCGTATATTCCTGTACCCCTCTTCCTCCACCATGGGATTCCCATGGAATGTCAGGCTCTGGAGCCAAGGGAGGACAGCCAGCTTATTGACCTGCCCCAGGCACTGGATGCTGTTGCCATGGAGATAGAGGGCACTCAGGTTGAAGGAAATTGTCAGGACGTGGTGATGGAAGTCAGTTCATTGAAGGACAGGTGATCCAGGCCAAGGGCTCTGGGTGCTCCAGCAGTTGTGAGACCACCTGGCTGAAGTCTCGAAGGTCATTGAGAACATTTTTGCTAAGCCACAGGGACTGGGTCAATGACTTCCCTGACTGTGAGTGCATCAGAGGTCATAGCCCTGCCCTCGTCTCCTCACTTGTCAGATGTTGGATGAGGTGGGTGCTTCTGAAGGAGTGTCAGGTGTGGACAGAGGTCACACGCTCACTGCAGAGTTACAGCAAAGCTGTGCTGTGAATAGGCACCTGATGTCCTGAAAAGACTAAAGTGTTGCAAAGCTGCTCTAGTCTGGGGTGGAAGGAGGCCTTGGGAAACGTGTAACTTTTTGACTCATCAGGTCACAAGGAAGCAGATAGTTCAGCTTGCGCTTCCTCCTCCCTGTTCTTTAGTTACATTTTTGACTTTCTTTACCTCACAGCCCTATAAAATAAACAGTATTGAAGCTCTTAGGGTCCTTGAGTGTCCATCAGAGCTCAGAGTTCCACCTGGTCCCTGTAACTATATCATTTTTTTTTTGTAACTATATCTTTGTCTCTTGTCTTTCTTTCTTAATTCCCCATCACCTCCCTTCAGTCCTGACACAGAGCCATGCTGGTCACCGCAAAGGTGTAGTCTGGGAGGAGTGGGGGGTTGGACTCCTGCTCTAAGTCTTCACGTGGTCCCATCTGTTCATATCTCAGGCCATCATTTATCATGTACAAGCATGGACCCTGTTGCTGATGTCTGAAATTCCACCATTAGGGATTCATT
The DNA here is from genome assembly GCA_004026745.1 of Myrmecophaga tridactyla. Lineage (NCBI taxonomy): Eukaryota > Metazoa > Chordata > Mammalia > Pilosa > Myrmecophagidae > Myrmecophaga > Myrmecophaga tridactyla. Next base: position 27,669 of record PVIY010030746.1, on the reverse strand, counting down.
CCTTTGGGTTCAGGGATTATTCCTGTTAAAATGGAAATACCCACTGCAGTCACTTCCCTCCTGCCTTGGTGTCCCTCAGGGTTAGTCAACGCAACTCCTCTCGTGATTTTAACTTGCAATTCATTAATTAAAATGATGTTGAGCATCTACTTATGTGCTTATGTGCCATCCATAGATTTTCACTGGTGAATTATTTCATTATTTTTTTCACTCATTTGTTAATTGGGTTGTATGTTTTCTAATTATTAAATTTTGAGAGCTCTTTATTACATCCTAGATACAAATCCTATATCAAACATGTGTTTTGCAATTATTTCCTACCAGGCTGTGTCTTGTCTTTTCACTTTCTTGACAGTGTCTTTCGAAGAGCAGAAGTTTTTAATTTTGAAGTCCAATTTTTTTTCTTTTATGGATCATATCAAAGAAATATTTGCCTAATGCAAGGTCACAAAGATTTACTCCCATGTTTTTTTTTTAGAATTTGTATAGTTTTAGGTTTTACATTAGGTCTGTGATTTATTTTGGGTTAATCTGTATACATCATGTGATATATCATGCAAGATTCATATATTTTTTCATATGTATACACACTTGTTTCATCACTAGTTGTTGAAAAGCCTATCCCCTCTCCAATGCATTTTCTTTGCACACATATCAAAAATCAATTGACTGCACGTGTGTGCGTCTATTTCTGAAGTGTCTATATTGCTTTGTTCTCCAGTAACACATTGTCTTGCTTATGATTGTTTTATAGCAAATCTTGAAATCATTTACTATGATTCCTCCAACTTTATTTTTTAATGTTGATTCAGGTAGTCTATCAAGTTCCTTTGCCTTTCAGTGTAAATTTTAGATTCAGCATGTTGATTTCTGCAGATATACCTGGATTGGATTACATTGTACCTGTATATAGACTTTGGGGAATTTGGCATCTTAACCATTTTAACCTTCTAATTCAAGAATACAGCATATCACTCCATTTATGTAGATTTCCTTTGCTTTCTTTCATCAATATTTTATAGTTTTCACTATTCACATCTTGTGCATGTATTTTTAGGTTTATATCTACATATTTTATCCTTTTTTGGTGCTATTATAAATAGTGCTTTTAAAAACATAGTTTCCGGGCGGGCCACGGTGGCTCAGCAGGTAAGAACGCTTGCCTGCTGTGCCCAAGGACCCAGGTTCGATTCCTGGTGCCTGCCCATGTAAATAAATAAATAAATAAATAAATAGTTTCCAATTGTTCATTGCTGCACTATAAAAAATGATTTTTGTATATTGACTTTGTATCCTATAATCTTGATAAGTTCTCATAGTTAGTTTTAATACCTTTTAAGATAATTTGGGACTTATTATGTAGACCCATGCTGTCTCTGAATACAGACAGTATTATTTCCTCCTTTCCAATATGTTTTCCTTTTATTTCCTTTTTTTTTTAACCTCTGGCTAGGATTTCCAGTACAGTGTTGAATAGATGTAATGAAAGAAGATATCCTTCCCATGTTCCCAATCTTAGGGAGAAAGAATTCCATCCCCCACTATGAATATGACATTAATTTTAGGTATTCTTAGAGGCCCATTATCAGGGAGACAGAGTACCCTATTATTCCAATTTTGCTAGACATTTTTATTATGAATAAATGAATAGTGTCAAATGTTTTTTCCCCATTTCTTAAGATAAGCACATTCATTTTCTTCTGTCTATTCATATAGTGAATTATACTGATTGATTTTCCAATATTGAACCAGTTTTTGCATCCCTAGGAAAACCTCCCCTTAGTTATGATAGATTATCTTTTTAATATTGCTGATTTCAATTTGCTAATATTTTGTGGAGGATTTTTACATGTATTTTCATGAAGCATATTGCTCTATAATTTTTGTTCCTAACAAAACCTTTGTCTATTTTGATAACAGTAACATCAGTTTCATAAAATATTCCCTCCTCTTCCATTTTTTAGGAAAGTGTGTATACAATCTATAATATTTCTTCCTTATATATTTGGAAAATTTGCCAGTGAAGTCCTCTGGAAATGAAATTTGTTGGAAGACTTTTAACTACAAATGCAATTACTTTAATAAAAAACTATTAAGGAGTGAGCATTGGCAGTTTGTGACTTTCAAGAAATTTGTCTATTTCATATAGATTGTTGTATTTATTGTCATAAAGATTTCATAACATCCCCTTATCACAGCACATGCTTATTTAGAAAGCGTCAATCCATACATAAATAAAAAGTCAAGGTCCTTGTCCCCACCAAAATGCCCCAACGATCTCACTCAACACAGGAAACCACAGGTATTGCATGTATTTTTCCCCCCAGAAATTGTATCATACTGTACATACTGTTTTATATCGTACTTTTTTTATTCACTTAACAATTCAGCTTAGTTAAGTCATATATTTAAGATATGTAACTATAGGTGGACCTCATTGTTTTTTTTTCTGTGATTGAATGACATTCAATCACATTAAATGAATACATCATAATTTTGTATTTTACAATTACTTTGTTGTTTTCAGATTTGTGTGATTACAAAATATCCTGCAAAAAAATTCCTCTCTATATATCTGCTTACTTATGTGAATATATCTAGATGTAAAACATTTATAGAAATTGCTCTGTCAAACCATACGTTTTAAATACAGATAAGCGTTGCCAAATTTCTCATTAAGAAGATTATACCATCTTTGTCTTCAAAAGTGTAAAATATCTGTTTCCAAATGCTCATAAGCACTCTGGAGCAAGATTTTTTCGTTTTTACTAATCTTATTGTGAAAAATACATTTGGTTTTATTTGTAATTCTTATGAGTGATGTTGAACAATTTGTATTCTTTTCCTGTTAAGCTGTCTCTTTATGTCCTTTACCCATCTTTCTGTTAGATTATCTCTATATTATGATTCTGTTGGTGTTTACTGTATATTTACTAAATATTTACTGTGCATTTACTGCATATTTAGTAGATACTAAATATACTGTATATTTGCTGTATATTTAGTGCATATGTGTACTATGTGTTTTAGATTCTTCCATGGTCTGGCATTTGTTTATTTAGTCATTTATATATATTTTTTTAAGTATAGTTCATTTTAATCTGTTACCAAAAACAAAACAAAACAAAACAAAAAAATAATCCATTATCTTTTTAATGTCTGAAGGATCTGTTGTGATATCCCCATTTTCATCCCTGATCTTCTTGATAATTTGTATCCTCCCTTTTCTTGGTAACTCTGGTGAAAGTTTTCCTGATTTTATTGGATTTTTTCAAAGAAATACCTTTAAATTATACTGTTTTTATCTTTTCAATCATATTAATGCCTGCTCTTAATTTACTTCATCTTGCTTGCTTTGTATTTGATTTGTTCTTATTTCTCTAGGTTCTTAGGGTGAAAGCTTAAGTTACTGATTTTAAATATTTTTTTCTTTTTTGAATATAACTATTTCATGCTATAAATTTCTCTCTAATCACTGCTTTAGCTGCATCTCAAACATTATATGTGTATTTTTATTTTCATTCAAATAAAAATATTTTCTAAGACCACTTGTTACTTTTTCTTTGGTCCAAGAGTTATTAGAAGTATGCAAATGAATTTCCAAATAATGGGCATTTTCCTGAAATATTTTATTATTAAATTTTGGTATCCTTATTGAGGCATTTTTGTGACTCAGATATGGTTATCTCAGTTAATGTTCCATGTTCTCTTGAAACAAGTATGGATTTCTCTGTTCCTGCAATATCAATTAAGCCAGATTCGCCGATACTTTGGTTAAGGTCGATAGTCTGTTAAGGTCTTCAACATTCTTATTTAGTTTTTGCCCACTCATTCCATTGATTATTGAGGAATTTTGGTCTGTAAGCATAAATGTATAATTGTAGTTTTGTCTGTTTCCCTTTTCAGTTCCATTGGTTTGTTTTTTTGTTTGAAGAGACCCTTTTGTTAGTTACAAACATTTAGTATTGTCATATTTTCTTGGTGATTTATCAGCTTTATCAATATTTAACATGCTTCTTTAGCCTGAGGAATAGTCCTGGTTCTAAAATTCCATTTTTATTTTATTAATATAACTGCTATAGCTTTCCTCTGATTCATCTTTACATAATATCTCTCTTACCATCTATTAACTTTTAACATATCTATGACTTTATGTTTAAAGTGCTTTTCCTTCAGACAGCTTGTATTTGGGTCTTGGGGTTTTGTCCAATTTGATAAGCTCTGTCTTCTAATTAGTTAGATAATTTACACTTAATATAATTATTGATATGGTTAGATTAAAATCTACCATCTTTTTAACTGTTTTCTATTGGTTCCCGTTGTTATTTGTTCCTCTTCTTACCTCTTTTTCTGCCTGATTTGTGGTTAATTGCATATTTGTTGTTGCATTATATCTCCACCCTTAGCTCATCATTTGTACCTGTTCACCTACAGTCCTCCTTCATGTCAAGTAAAATAACCTTAAAATTATGAATTTATCACTACCATTTTCTGTGCTACTGTAGTCACACATTTTACTTTCATATTTTCTCTATTGTTGCTAACATGAGTGGAATCATTTTTCCTATTCTATCTTCTATGTAGCAATAACCACAATAATTGACTAACAAACAGCATTTATCAAACATCTACTACATTTCAAATATTATGCTATATTACACAAATCATAATTAATACAAAGAACTCTGTATGATAATTACTACATGATAAATACAAATCCTCACTTAATAGCTCAGGGAACAGTGACACAGGGAAAGTAAGAGACTTACCTAAAGTTATGGATGTTCATGAGATTTGAAGTCAGCAATCTAATTCCAGAATTTGCATTCTCAATCAATACATTATAATTGATGACACTTAGTAAACTTCCAAATATTACTAATATTTTTACTTTGTTTTCTAAGATTCCCTATGGAGTTTTTTTATCTGCGAATAACAAATTATCTCTTCTTATTCAATATTTAGCAAATATTTCTGTTTCATAATCTTATTGCATTTCCAGTACCTACAGAAAAATAACAGGGTAAAAATAAACATATCAATTTTTTAATTGCGTTCTTGGTTTTTTTATTGTTAAGTGGAAGGATTTCCTTATATAGTCAGATAATAAAACCATACTGATATGTAGTTTCCAAGATTTTCTCCCATCCTGTATGTTGTCACTTTCATGACATAGTCTTTTGAAGCTCAAATAGTTTTTAATTTTGATATTAAAAAATATTTACCTATTTTTTCTTTTGTTGCTTGTGCTGTAGGTGTAAAGTCTAAGAAACCATTGCCTAACACAAAACCCTTAAGATGCTTCCCTATGTTTTCTTCCAGAAGATTGATAGTTCTGACTCTTACATATAGGTCTTTGATTCATTTTGAGTTGATTTTTGCATAAGGTGTGAGGTAGGGGGCCTCCCTTTTTTTTTTTTTTTTTTGCAAATGGAGATCCAGTTTTCCCAGCACCATTTGTTGAAGACACGATTCTTTCCAAAAATCTCCTTTTTAAGATGGCTTTAGTTATTCAGGGCCCCTTACTCATCCATATAATTTTTTAAATGGGGTTATCACTCTTCTTTTTTTTCAGTGATTTTTTAAATGTAATTTTGCTGAAAAATAATCACACACCATTTGATGATTGGATTTTCCATTTCTGCAAAGAAACTTGTTGGAATTTTGACTGGGATTGCATCAAATGTATAATTTGCTTTGAGTAGGACTGACATATTAATGATATTTCGTCTTCCAACCCATGATCACAGAAAGTCCTTCCATTTATCTAGGTCTTCTTTGATTTCTTTTAGCAATGTTTCATAGTTTTCTGTCTACAAGTCCTTTACATTCTTGGTTAGATTTATTCTTAAATATTTGATTATTTCACTTGCTATTGAGAATGGAATTTTTTCTTGATTTCTTTTTCTGATTGTTCATTGCTTGAAATACTACTGATCTTTGATGAATTCATTTCTTACCTCTAAGAGCTTTGTTGTGGATCTTTCAGAATTTTCTGTAATCTGCACACAGGAAAAGTTTTATTTCTTCCTATCCAGTTTTGATGCTTTTATTTTTTTCTTGCCTAACTGCTCTGGCAAGAACTTCTAGTACAATACTGAATAACCGTGGTGATAGTGAGTGTCCTTCTTTTGTTCCTAAACATAGAAGGAAAGCCTTCAGTCTTTTATCATTAAGTAGAATGTTAGCTGTGGGCCTTTCATATGTGCCTGTCATGGTCAGGTCCACGTGCCAACTTGGCCAGGTGGTGCCTGACATCTGATCAGGCGAGCACTGGCCTGTCTGTTGCTATGAGGACATTTCATGGACTTAAATCACAATCACACTGGCTGCATCCACAGCTGATTGCATTTTTAATCAGCTAAGGAGAGTGTCTTCCGCAATGAGAGATGCTTCACTAAACACCAGAAGGCTTTTAAGGAGGATTCAGAAGAGACAATCACTCTTTCTGCTTCAGCCAGTGAGCCCTCCTGTGAAGTTCATTCAGACACTTTCACTGGAGCCACCACCTTCACAGCCAAACATTATTCCCCAGAGCTTGGCTTCATATAAGCGAAGCATTAGAAGAATCCAATGGTGACATTTTGACTGTCTCTTTTGCCAGCTCACTTCATGGATTGGCAGTGTCATTCTGATTACAGGAAACAGAGTCCTTAGTGCCTTTGAGTCCAGTCAGAGTAGAAAACCAATCATAAAAACCCATTTTTAAGATTCTGTTTCTTAAGAACCACTCCTGGTAACAAGTTGTATTAGTGAGGGTTCTCTAGAGAAACAGAATCAGCAGAAGATATCCCATGGTTATGTGAGATGCTTTTATAAATTTTACATTACCAATCCATATGTCACCATCCCATCCCATTTTTCAGGGTTCACTGAAACATGGATCAAAAAGTATCTGACATTACCCGAGGTTGAAATGACAGAACTGCCCTGGTGTAATGTAGATGATGGGATCCAATGGCTTAGAGAGATTGGAATGTTAGAGTGGATTTATCATGGAAACCCTGGTCATACACCCCAGGAATGTTTGGAGGATGCACCTTTTACCAGAACTGTGAGAAATAAATTTGTGAGCCTAGCTCCATCATCCCTGAAGAACTCTGCAGTTGCCCTTCTCTGTAGGTCAGATACTACTGTGGGAATTGCTGTCACTGAGCTGGAATCCTTAAACACAATGGGGATGATTGGATCCCGAGTTGGCAGAAGCCAGGTGGCAGCACTTAACTGACAAATACAAGGTGGACGTGGCTATCATAATGGACAGCAGACTCAAAGCAGGAGTCACAATAATCTGACTCACAGATCTAAATACAATAGATGGGCAGTCTACTAAATTCTTGTTTGAGTTGTATAAGCAAAAGAGTTTTAGGTCAAGTGAACAGAAGTCTAACTTGAACTGCAGAAAGAGAGGGTCATGGCCCCTTAATCAATTTCCAGACTTGAGACAGTTTACAGACCCAGAGCCTCTTGAATGAGGGGGAGGCCAGATCCCTTTGGGGGAGGACCCTGTGACACTGTCACAAATTTATACTGTTAATCTTCCTCCAAACCTTCCCCAAGGAGACTGACAGACTTTTACCAGGGTAATGGCATTGGGGAAAAGGAAATGATCAGATATTTCAGGGATTATTAGACACTGGCTCAGAAGCGACATTAATTCCAGGGGACCTAAAATGTCACTCTGGTCCGGCAGTCAGAGTAGGGGCTTATGGAGGTCAGTGGATTGATGGAGTTTTAGCTCAGGTCCATCTCACATGGGTCCAGTGTGTCCCTGGACACATTCTGCAGTTATTTCCCCAGTTCCAGAATGCATAATTGGAATAGACATACACATTACTGGCAAAATCCCCACATTGGTCCTCTGACTCATAGAGTGAGGGATATTACGGTAGGAAAGGCCAAGTGGAAGCCATTAGAACTGCCCCTTCCTAGCAAAGTAGTAAATCAGAAGCAATACTGGATTCCTAGAGAGATTGCAGAGTTAGTGCCACTCTTAAGGACTTGAAGGATGCAGGGGTGGTGATTCCCACCACATCCCCATTCAACTCTACTATTTGGCCTGTGCAAAAAACAGATGGGTCTTGGAGGATGACAGTGGATTATGATAAGCTCAACCAGGTGTAACTACAATTGCAGCTGCTGTTTTGGGTGTGGCATCATTGCTTGAGCAAATCAATACATTCTCAGGTACCTGATATGCAGCTATTGATCTGGCAAACACTTTTTTCTCAACAATTATTAGTAAGGATGACCAGAAATGGTTTGCTTTCAGCTGACAAGGTCAGTAATATACTTTCACTGTCCTACCTCAGGGGTATATCAACTCTCCAGCCCTATGTCATAATCTTGCCCACAGAGACCTTGATCCTTTCTCCTTCCCACAAGATAACACACTGGTCCATTATATTGATTGGACCTAGTGAGCAGAAGTAACAACTCCTCTAGACTTATTGGTAAGGCATTTGAATGTCAGAGGATGGGAGATAAAGCCAACAAAAATACAGGGGCCTTCCACTCAGTGAAATTTCTAGGTGTATCCAATAGTGTGGGGCATGTCGAGATATCCCTTCTGAGGGGAAGGATAAGTTGCTGCATCTGACCCCTCCTACAACCAAAAAAGAAGTACAATGCCTAGTTTGTCTCTTTGGATTTTGGTGACAACATATTCCTCATTTGGGTGTGCTCCTCTAGCCCACTTATCGAGTGACCAGAAAAGCACCTAATTTTGAGTAGGGACCTGAGCAAGACGAGGCTCTGTGACAGGTCTAGGCTGCTGTACAGGTTGCTCTGCCACTTGGGTCATATGATCCAGCAGTTCCAATGTTGCTGGAAGTGTCAGTGGCAAACAGAGATGCTGTCTGGAGTCTTTGGCAGGCCCCTATAGGAGAATCACAAGGCAAACCCTTAGGATTTTGGAGCAAAGCCTTACCATCTGCTGCAGATAACTACTCTCCTTTTCAGGAACAGTTTTTGGCCTGCTACTGGGCCTTAGTAGAGACTGAATGCTTAACCATGGGCCACTAAGTTACCATGAGATCTGAGTTGCCTATCATGAGCTGGGTGTTATCTGACCCACCAAGCCATAAATTTGGGCAGGTGCAGCAGCACTCCATCATAAAATGGAAACGGTACATATGAGTCAGGGCCAAAGCAGGTCCTGATGGTATAAGTAAGTTATATGAGGAAGTGGCCCAAATGCCCATGGTCTCCACTCCTGCCACATTATCTTCTCTTTCCCAGAACAGAGCTATGGCCTCTTGGGGAGTTCCTTACAGTGAATTGATTGAGGAAGAGAAAACTCGGGCCTGGTTTACAGATGGTTCTACAGGATATGCAGGTCCCACCTGAAAGTGGAAACTACAGCACTAAAGCCATTTTCTGGGATGTCCTGAGGGACAGTGGTTGAGGGGAAATTCTCCCAGTAGGCAGAAATTCGAGCAGTGCACCTGGTTGTTCATTTTGCTTGGAAGGAGAACTGGCCAGACATATATTTGTATACTGACTCATAGGCTGTAATGGTTTGGCTGGATGGTCAGGGTCTTGGAAAGAACATAATTGGAAAACTGGTGACAAAGAGGTCTGGGGAAGAGGTATGTGGATAGACCTTTCTGAGTGGGCTACAAACATGAAGATATTTGTGTCCCAAGTGAATGCACATCAGAGGGTGAGTTAAGCAGAGGAAGGTTTTAATAATCAAGTGGATAAGATGATCCTTTCAGTGGATACCAGTCTGCTTCTTTCCCCAGCAACTCCTGTCATTGCCCAATGGGCTCATGAACAAAGTGGTCATGGTGATAGGGATGGAGGTTATGCATGGGCTCAGCAACATGGACTTCCACTCACCAAGGGTGACCTGGTTACAGCCACTGTTTAGTGCCCAGTCTGCCGGTAGCAGAGACCCACAGCATGGCACCATTCCCACGATGATCAGCCAGCTACATGGTGGCAGGTCAAGTACATTGAACCACACCTATCATGCAAGGGGTAGTAATTTGTTCTAACTGGAATAGACATATACTCTGAACATGGGTTTCCTTCCCCTGCATATAATGCTTCTGCCAAAACTACCCTCTGTGGACTTATGGAATGCCTTATCCATTGTCATGGTGTTCCATACAGCATTGCTTCTGATCAAGGAACCCATTTCACAGGAAATGAAGTATGGGAATGGGCACATGCTCATGGAATTCTCTGGTCTTACCATTTTTCCCATCATCCAGAGGTAACTGGATTGATAGAATGCTAGAATGGCCTTTTGAAAACTCAATTACAGTGCCAGGGCTGTGGTGATGTCCTCCAGGAGGCTGTATATCCTCTGAATCAGCATCCACTGTATGGTGCTATTTCTCCCATAGCCAGGAACTATGGGTCCAGGAACCAGGGGATGGAAATGGGAGTGGCACCACTCACTATTACCCTTAGCCATCCACTAGGAAAATTTTTGCTTCCTGTCTCTGCGACCTTGAGCTCTGCTGGTCTAAAGATTTTAGTTCCAGAAGGGGGAGGGCTCACACCAGGAGAAACAACAATGATTCCATTGAACTGGAATCTAAGACTGCCACCTGGTCACTTTAGCCTGGATCAACAAGCCAAGAAGGGGATTACTTTACTGGCTGGGGTGATTAACCCTGACTATCAGGGGGAAATAGGACTTTCAACACAATGGAGGTAAAGAAGTGATTTCCTGGAATATAGGAGATCCCCTACTGCATCTTTTAGTACTACCATGCCCTGTATGAAAACTGCCACAACCCAATCCAGACAGGACTATCAACAGCTGTCAAACTTCAGGAATGAAGGTTTGGGTCACCTCACCAGGTAAAGAACCACGGCCAGCTGAAGTGCTTGCTGAGGGTTAAGGGAACATGGAATGGGTAGTGGAAGAAGGTAGTGATAAATATGAACTACGACCACGTGATCACTTACAGAAACAAGGACTGTAATTCTGTTTTGCTCATGTTATAGTATTTAAATTGCAAGATAACAAGTTTAAGAATGAGTATTACCCAATGACTTGTACCCTATTTTGTGGAAATTTAATGCATTTCTGGTTGTACATGGGACAGTTAAGTATTTTTAGGCAAGGAAAAAAATGTATCTCTTATTGTTTTCTATTTAGAGATTAAGTTGGTTTAAGGTTATATGTATAGCTGCCAAGTTGAAAAGGGGTGAACTGTCATGGTCAGATTCATGTGTCAATTTGGCCAGATGGTGATGCCTGGTTGTCTGGCTGGGCAAGTGCTGGCCTGTCCGTTGCTCTGAGGACATTTCATGGACTTAAAACATGATCCTCTTGGCTGCTTCCACAGCTGATTGCATTTGTAATCAGCTAAGGAGAGTGTCTTCCGCAATGAGAGATGCTTAATCTAATCGCCAGAAGCCTTTTAAGGAGGATTCAGAAGAGACAGTCACTCTTTCTGCTTCAGCCAGTGAGCCCCTCCTGTGCAGTTCATCCAGACTCTTCATTGGAGCCACCAGCTTCACAGCCTGCCTTGCGGATTTTAGACTCTTCCATTGTTCAGCCAGCCTCTCCTGAGAGTTTGTTGAGGACTTCATCAGAGTTGCCAATAGTGGCCTACCCTAAAGAGCTTGGACCCTTCCATTCCAACAGTTGCCCAGCCAGCCGTTCCTGAGAGTTCACTGAGGACCTTCATCAGAGTTGCAGCTTGTGGCCTGTCCTATAGACCTTGGACTTTACATTCCCATGGTTACATGAGACACTTTTATAAATTTTACATCTATAGATATCTCCTGCTGATTCTGTTTCTCTAGAGAACCCTCACTAATATAATGCTTTTTATCATGTTAAGGATGTTTCCTTTTAGTCATAGTGTTCTCAGTGTTTTTAAGAAGAGGTGCTGGATTTTGCCAAACACCTTTTCTGCATTGAGATAACATTTCTCTAAAAAGATATACAGATGGCCAGAAAGCACATGAAAACATGCTCAACATCATTTGCCATCAGGATAGTGCAAGTTAAACCACAATGAGATTCCATTTTACACCAATCAGAATGAATGCTAAGGAAAATAACAAATGTTAGGGAGAATTCAGAGAAATAGGAACACTCATTCATTGCTAGTGGTAATGTAAAATGGTCAGCTGCTGTGGAATATAGTTCTTCAGAAAGCTAGGTAAAGAATTATGACTCAGAAATTCCTCTACTCCATACATACCCAGAAGAATTGAAAGCAGGGACTTGAACAGATATTTGCACACTGGTGTCTATAGTGGCATTATTCACAAATGCCAAAAGATGGAAGCAGCCCAAATGTCCATCAACCAAAGAACAGATAAATAAAATATGGTATATACATACAGTGGAATATCATTCAGCTGCAAAATTGAATGAAGTCCTGATACTTACAACATGGATGAACCTGGAAGATATCAAGTTGAGTGAAATAAGATAGAAACAAAAGGAAAAATATTGATTGATCTCATTGATGTGAAGTAATTATAATGAAGAAACTCATAGAATCAGAATCTAGATTTAATCAGAAAGAGTGACTGTCTCTTCTGAATTAAATTAAGGGGATGGGGTACGGATAGGGAATGGGAAGTTAAAGCTAAAAAAGGACAGGGTTCCTATTTGGTTATGGATGGTGGTGACAGTAGCACAACACTGTGATCAAAATTAACAGCAATGAAATATATATCTGAATGTGAATACTAGGTGAAATGTTAGACTATATATATGGTAACAATAAAAATTTAAAAAAAGAAAAAAATACAGAACTACACTACACAAACCAATAAACCACAGACTATTGTTAATAGTACAACTATAAAAATGTTCCACACCAATACAAGGTGTTAAAAGTAGGGTGGTATATGGGATGCTTTTTTTATGCATGATTTTTCTGTATACCCACAATTTCTCTAATAAAGAAAAAAAGAGAAGTAACATAAACAAGACAGGAAAAAATAAACATTTTCTATATAATCTTGATTTTATAGGGGATGTCTATGGTCTATCCTCAGTTTATTAGAAATTTTTAACAGTAGCAAGAGGGTGTATTTGATTAAATGTTTGATAAGTGCTTTTTGAATCCTCTTTTTCTGTTTTTCACACCTATTATAATCACATATTGCATTATATTGAAAGAAACAAAAATTGCTGAACAGAAGAAAAATTATTAGGAAAAAGTAAAATAAAACATCCTCTAACAATGAAAAAAATAAAGTGAACATTACTTTGTATATAATAATTAATATATAATGTATATTTATATATTCTCATCAGTTGGACTATCAATATAATGTACATGATCTGAGCTTTTTTACCAGTATAGAATCTAATCAATAATAACATTCAATAAAGTGTTACTACCTACCTAGGCAAGAGGATTTGCCTAGTTCATAATGACTAACCTTATCTTCCAAATGTCAATTGCTGAAAAGGCAGAATTTTACCCACCATTCAAATAGTGACATTATATTGCTGCAATCTGTTTTATACCCAAATCCATAAGTCAGCTTGATGAATTTAGTAAAGAACAGTCCTGTACCCAGAACATAATCTCAACAAACACATTTTAAATTCTGTGTGTAATACAGCCAAGGCATTACCACGTGGCATTGAATCCATCTGAAAGGTTAAATGGCATATTCTGAGAATAGAAGTATATCTGCAGGATGCAGGTTGGGGAACCCCAAGTACAGCTACTTACATAGCAAAGGAACCTCCATGATCTTCTCTTCAAAATACCCAACAATATGAGTGACCCTTTCAGATAGCACCAATAAGATTGAGATGATGATAACGAAACTGAAAATTGATAAGCAAATAACACTTCACTAACTCCTTCTTCCAGCTAACTCACGGACTGTGAAAAGCATTAGACAGGATGAACACAGAATGTAATACACATACATTCTCTAACTGTATCATGTGCTTCATTTCTCCAGCAAGACTGGTGCACATACACACACACACACACACGTATACAGTACATGTATACAGGTATTTTTCTTTCCTTTCCTATAATCACTATCACAGTACTATGTACTAACTAAACAGTTGAAAATCAATGGTAAAAACCCAAAATACAAATACTAAGGGCTACACTGACCTCAAACTAAATTTCTAGGCAAATTAAATTGTTCTAGTTTGCTAGCTGCTGGAATGCAATACACCAAAACAGAATGGCTTTTAAAAGGAGAATTTAATGAGTTGCTAGTGTACAGTTCTAAGGCCGAGAATTAAAACAAGTTTATAGAAAAGTCCAATCAAAGGCATCCAGGGAAAGATACCTTGGTTCAAGAAGGCCGATGAAGTTCAGGGTTTCTCTCTCAAGTGAGAAGGCACATGGCGAACACAGTCAGGGCTTCTCTCCCAGCTGGAAGGGCACATGGCGAATACAGCGTCATCTGCTAGCTTTCTCTCCTGGCTTCCGGTTTCATGAAGCTCCCCAGGAGGCGTCTTTCTTCTTCATCTCCAAAGGTCTCTGGCTGGTGGACTCTCTGATTCGTGGTGCTGCAGCATTCTCTGCTCTCTCTCTGAATCTCTATTCTCCAAAATATTTCCACTTTTATAGGACTCCAATAAACCAATCAAGACCCACCCAAACGGGTGGAGACATGTTGTCACCTAATCCAATTTAACAACCACTCTTGACTAAATCACATCACCCAGGGAGATGATCTCATTACAGTTTCAAACATACAATATTGACTAGAGATTATTCTACCTTTATGAAATGGGACTTACATTAAAACATGGCTTTTCTTAGGGGGCATACTTCCTTTCAAACCAGCACATAAATAGAATTCGAAATTCACTTTCTCAGTCGCATTAGCCACATTTTAAGTGTTTAATAACACATGTGACTAATGACTACCATACTGGAGCATAAATATAGACCATTTTCATCATCAAAGAAAGTTCTATAGGACGGCACTGCTCTAAGGAATACAGAGGGTCTTTCTTCATCACCTAGCAAGAAGAAATTCTAAAAATCTCTGCTGTTGCAGCCATAGGACAATGGATTCTACACAATATTAAATGGAAAGTGTTTAATGAATAATGCCCCTAAGCCACTTCCGAATTACAACTGCCAAGATGTTTAATGATGCTAAAATAGATATTCTATGGTGCTGAGAAGACAGAGGATCACATTTTAAATGGGCAGCAATTCTTTGCATGAAAAGGGGTTCAAAACTTCAAAGAGTCACCAGAAAAAGAAGAATGTGTATTGAGCAAAAGAATAGGGTTGCCAAAGAGAAATGAAGTTGAAATATCATTCCTGCATAGTGAGCATCATGAACAGCACATTAAAGAGAAGCAAAACCTTGCATAACAATAAATTAAGGCCAATTAATTGAAAACAAGATTTTTAGCAAGGGCATAAGCAATACATACACACATACACATGGTTTAGTAATACAATCTTAAAGTAAGAAATGGTCAAAGAAAAGCTGATGGCACCTCTTGGTACAAACACCTCAAAGGAACAACAAAACAGCCTGGCAGTTATTTTTCAGCTGTGCTATTTAACTTACCATCTATATTAGCTAGGTTTCTCCAGAGAAACAGAACAAAGGAAATATGTAAATATAGGAGATTTATTATAGGAAATGGCTCCCAGGAAGTCCAAATTCTGTAAAGAAGGCTTCAAGTTGGGAACAACGATGAACATTTTGATGAATTCCCTGGAAGCTGGCTGACTAAAGCAGAGATATAAATTCTCCTTTCTGACTGCTGAAATCAACAGTTCTCCCTTTAAAGTCTTCAACTGATTGGACGAAACATCTCTCATGGCTGAACTCACTGCTGAAGGCAATTTCTTTATTGATTATAGATGTAATCATCCCTAGATGCCACCAACTGACTAATGATTTAAGTCTACAAAATATCATGGAAGTAACAGTCTGGCCAGTGGTTGTTTGACCAAACAACTGGATACCATAATCCGGCCTAGCTGATGGATGAACTTAACCATCCATTTCTTAATAAGCAAGTTTAGCAACTTCATTTTAAAATCAAATACATTCTATTACACTTTATGGATATATACAATATTTTTTAAGTTCTAATTCTGTGGGCTGGGCATTTTCATTTTCAAAATATCTCCTTCATCTCTTCAAACATTCCTGAATAAAAGAACATCTAGTTATTATCATCTAAGTAGACCAGGATTGAATGAAGGCTACCTGTCTATAAAAATCTAAAGTGACAACTTTTTTTCCATAATAGAAAAAATAAGCCAAAGCCTTTTCCCCCATTTTAGAATTCTGATGAGGCTTATTTGTTAGCGTGTGTGAATGTGCACATTTATTTACATAAATGTATGTATATTAAGCATTACAATCACATAAATTTCTCCACACTTTATGAGGACATCATCTTTGCTAGTTGAACTAGGAATGAGGTCAAAATTTCAGCAAGGTATCATAATTTACTAAAATTTTTTCAGCAGCAATGAGAATTACCATTATACATGGGTTCTCTCTCAAGAATTAAACCATTAAAAATGAGAGAGCATGACATCCTTTTTTGCATTCAAGAAAAAAATTGAGATCTCTTTGTTTCTTGCATATAGCATACCATAGTACAGTAAAACAGATAAAAGGAGAAAAAAACATGAAAGAAAACAGGCCAAATTTACCTCCCAAAGTGAAAAAAACATTGAAAGCAGTTATTTGTCATAAGTGGTGAAAGCAATATCAATCCCCATATAACAGTAACTTCAAAACATTACTAGGGCAAACATAAATGTTATATGGACAAATCAGTAAAACATTTCATGTATAGTCAACTTTCTGACATTTATCAAATAAACCTGATAATGACCGATAAAGGTATTTTCAGGTAGATAAGATTTCAATATCAGTGTAAATTTTATTTCTTCTTATTCACTTCCTTTTTTGTTAATTTTTTTTTTTAGTTAAGAAAAAAAGCAATACACTGAGAACCACCAACAAAGGATATCTGACTTAGCTTAACCATAGGCATATTTAAATAAAGTATCCACATAATCATTATAAAGCCTGTATTTGCACAGTAAGTTTCATAAGGAAAAAAATCTACATATTCAGATAGCAAAGTTCTTAAATTCTAAGTATTAAACACTTAGATACCATTTGATCAGCTGTCAAAACTGTGAATGTTCTCAAAATATCAAGCAGAAAGATTTTACAAATATCTGCATTGCTTTAATAATGACCAATGTTACTAAATATTTTCCTGATTTCAGGAAAATATGAAGATACAAATATTTTTACAATTAACATATGGAAATCTTAACCACCTAAATGGATGTCTAAGTTAGCTTATCCATAGACATATTAAGAAAATATCTAAGTAATCATTGCAAAGCCTGTTTGTACAATATGTTTCATAAACCAATTTAAAATTAACGCAAGGAAAGGAAAAAAATCTATATATACAGATATCAAAGCTACTTGAATTCTAAATATTAAACAATATCTTAAATACCATTTGATTAACTATCAAAATTGGTTACTTACTTTCCTTTGCAGCTGTTTTCTTGGGTCTAACCTGCTGAGGCCAGACAGCATGATGTGGAGCATGGCCTGACTTCCTTCATTCCCTACATTAATTAGCTCTGCCTTGTTGGAGAAAGTTGCTTGCCAAGGAGAACTTTATTTATTTATTTATTTTTGCATGGGCAAAAAATCGAACCTGGGTCTCTGGTATGGCAGGCATGAACGCTGCCTGCTGAACAACCGTGGCCTGCCCCCAAGGGGCATTTTAATTGGACATTAGTTTCTATATCTAACTAAAAGTAAAGTTTTGTGGTCCTAAAATTTGATGCGGAAATATCCAGCTGACCCAAGATCACTGGACCTAGGTCTGGTTGGAAAGTTTAGTTTATGTTATTGAATGAACAATATACGCAAATAGGTGTTTTGATGGTATTGTTGCTACAGTTAATAAATTATGCACACTCATATAAATGTCCAATCAATTTTGTGAGCTTTTGGTGAAATTGCTTCAGTGTAAAAAAAAGATAATCTGTACACAGCAGGTAACTACACTGAGGCACTTTCAGCAAAGTTCACAAAGCTAAATGGACCTTAATATGAGTTAACATAATTGATTAACAGTAACGGCATCATCAAAACATCTATTTGCATATATTATATTAAATTCTAAACACTGAGGCTATTTAACATGCAATAATTACCCCTCGGAATCAACATTCCAAGAAAATATACTTTATGCATCATTGGTGGAACAAATGCAAAGTTTTAATTGTCTATAATCAGTTACACTCTAACGTGTCACTTAGGATAACATGTGTTTCTCATGTTAAAAAAGATGTTGTACTGAGTTGAAAGGATTATGTACCCAAGAAAAGCCATGTTTTAATCCTGTTCCATCTTGTGGAGGCAGCTGTTTCTTTTAATCCCTGTTCAGCACTGTAGGTTGGAAACGTGATCAGATTATCTCCACAGAGATGTGACTCACCCAATTGTGGGTATTAACCTTTGATTAGAGGGAGATGTGACTCTACCCATTCCAGGTGGGTCTTGATTAGTTTACTAGAATCCTTTAAAAGAGGAAACATTTTAGGAAAAGCTTCAGAGCCGAGACAGCCCATGCAGCCTGAGTGAGACCTTTGGATATGAAGACAGAAAATGCCCCCAGGGGAACTTCATGAAACAAGAAGTCTGGAGAGAAAGCTAGCAGACATTGCCATGTTCACCATGGACCTTCCCAGTTGAGAGAGAAACCATGAACATTATTGGCCTTCTTGAACCAAGGTATCTTTCCCTGGATGCCTTAGATTGGACATTTCTATAGCCTTGTCTTAATGTGGACATTTTCATGGCCTTAGAACTGTAAATCTGTAACTTAATAAATTCCCCTTTTTAAAAGCTGCTCTGTTTCCAGTATAACACATTCCGGCAGCTTGCAAACTAGAACAGGCACCTTTCCCTTTTTTAAGACTTTTGAGGAGGCTACAATCTGAAGGATTAGCAAGTATTAAGGAAATGCAATGGCTTCAGAGTTAATAAAACTAGGCTTCAATTATGCCTCTACCACCTCTTGACTGTTTGACATTGAGGATGTTTTTAACATGATGGAGTCTATTTCCTTATCTGTAAATAGGAAGATAAAATGCCATCTTGCATAGTTTCTATGGAGAAAGGAGATGATACATGCATCAAAACTGACATAGATCATGGTGTCTCATAGACAGTGAATAGATGGTTGCCCTTCTTATTCTTACAAAATATCAATAAAACAAACATTAAAAAAAAACAAGCAGAAAAAGGTCTTTATCACGAGGTGTGTCTGAAAGCACCTCTGAACTCTCCTAGACAGGCAGTAGCATTCTGGCCAGCTTGCTTACACTGAGTGGTACACATAAAGTGCATTTAACAAGCATTTGCAGAAGTCTCCTTGCTGATCTAAAAATGGATCTCTGTCTTAGGCCAATGGGAATTCTTCAGGTGAGCAAGAATTTCTCAAAGGATGTTTTTAAAGGTTATTTTCTACAACGTGAAACTTTTAAAGCTTACTATTCATGTACACATAGTAGGACCCACAGTATGTAATAATACTTGCATTTAATGTCGCCTAATCATGGTTACCTAAAACCTGCAGATCAGTTATTTTTAAAATGATACAAAATAAACATACAAGTGTGCACACACATATTCACACAAACTTCCCAATGATTTTATCTTTAATTTATGGCATAAATTTTTCTCATATGTTTTCTTGTATCTCATTACATACAAAAGGCAGGTTGTATTACTAGCCCTATCTTATTCTTGTAAATGCATTGAAATTATCATTTGAATTTCATAAGCATTTTTTTACATTAGATAAATCTTCTCATATCAGATCGTAGAACAGGGGAATCCTCCTATTATGCATTTGACATAGTATCACTTCACAGAAGGAAGGAAACCTGAGCACAAAGCTAATTTTTATCTGAGCCAGCTCCTTTGCAAGCAAAATGGGACTACAGAGGAAGATAAGGAATGTTAGTTCTTTATCATTCATGTAACAAATCTCTTAATAATACAGAATGGCACGTTAGTTATTTCTAGTGACAACATTAGGATGGTAATGAGAAAAGAATAGCATTACATAATCATTCTCCTGACAAGTATTACAAAAAGATTGGGGACAGACAAAAAACTAATCAATTATACTTAGCCAAAAGGGAAGTAGGAATAGTAAAGGCCATCCTGGAAACAGGAGAAAAAAATCTACAGGGCCGGCACAAGTTCAATTCCTGTTCATTTCTGGAGACTATTATCAAGCTCTTATCAGAATCTACTTAAACTCCTGTTCCTTGCTCTGAAAAAGTCTTCTATTGATTGCCACCTCGTTGAAAAGTACCTGCACAAGTTACCCTTCTTAATCATCTCTGCAAGGCAACCTCAGGGCACTGTTTCACTCTCCCCTATAACCAACTCTAGCATCCACAGTCCCAGAATTCCATCAATCGTATTTTGCAAAGCAAAGGAAATGACTTGTGTTGAGGATAGAAAGGCCCCTAAGTGAAGTACAAAAGAGCGGGGAACTTAATAATTCTTTTTTTATTATTTATTTTTTTACATGGGCAGGCACCGGGAATTGAACCCAGGTCCTCTGGCATGTTAGGCGAGCATTCTTGCCTGCTGAGCCACCATGGCCCACCTGGGAACTTAATAATTCTTGTTTTAGGAAATTCATTATGTGATGTTCTCAACTGCAATGAGAAAACAATATTTTGGCAAACAGATGACTTTTCATGGATACTAGGTGTTTATTCTTTGTGATAACTGTATAACTAAAATAATGTGAAATTGGAACTACAGGCTTAACTTTATTTTTTATTTTGGCAAAATGTACATATAACTTGTGCCATTTTAACTATTTTAAAATGTATAATTCTTTGGCATTTAGCACAGTTGCAAGAACTAAACACTATCTAGTTCCAGAATGTTTTCAGGAGCCTGAAAAGAAATCCCATACCCATGGGATTCCTGCCCATTCCCAGCCCCTGGAAACCACTGGTCTGCTTTGTGTCTGAATGGACTTGCCTATTCTGGATATCTCATAAAAATGGAATCACACAATATGCAGCTTTTTGTAACTGTCTTCTTTCATACAGCCTAATGTTTTCAAGGCTCATCATGTTATCACATGCATCAGTACTTCATTTCTTATTCTGGCTGAATCACATTCCATTGAATAGACATACCACACTGTGTTTATCCATTCATCAGTTGGTGGTTATATATATATATATATATATTTTTATGCTTCACAACAAACATAAAAAAGGTTTGGGGAATGATAAGGATATTATATCACCTGGACTGACAGAAAAATCTTCACCCCGTGAACTTCCTGAATGGTGTTTTGCACTTTGCAATATTTAACATAGTTTTCTAATAATTTTTATTATTGTCCTTTTTAACTGCATTTGTAAGTTAGGGAGTAGGAAAAGTCTGAGATAATGATAAACATAATTCCACCAACATAGACCAGAGCTCTGAGAAACGTTCAAAATGAAACTTCTTGTGAAAAAAAATTAATGTCACAAGTAAAAAGAAAGTAAGAAGAACAAGGAAAGATGTTCTATGACAGGGCACAACTTGAAAAAGCTAGGTCTCTATTGTAGCCCATAAAAAACAAAAATGATGGGAGGATTGTAGTCAAAACTTTCATTTGTCTGAGTTCTCTCACCACCATTCTCCACTAAGATCAAAGGCTCCAGGAATCGAACCCGGGTCTCTGGTATAGCAGGTGAGAACTCTGCCACTGAGCCACCATGGCCCTGCCTGACTTCTTTCTCTTTTAATGCAACCAATCCTGGGTTCTGAAGACACTGTGAACTTCATGGAGGACTGTGAACTCAAGATTCTCAAAGTGGGGTCCCCAGAAGAGAAGAGCAACATCTCCACAGAACCTGTTAGAAAAATTGGATCCTACCCCCAAATTACTGAGTCATTAGCTCTGGGAGGGGGCCCACCAGTCAGGTTGAGCAAGTCTTCCAGGGGACTCTGATGCCTGCTGAAGTTTGGGAACTGCCAATCTAAATCACTCAAGGACATTCAGAACAAAGGATTAGGAAAAGTTGTAAAATCACCAGCTCACACTCATGTGTGCTGTGCCTTTGAGTTCTTGCCTAATTACAAAATGTCTAGTTCTCAAAGACCAAAATAAGACATTATGAAAACCAATGTGTCAGGAGTACTGATTGTGGGTCATCTTGAAAGAAATCAGAGCTTATCAAGGGAAAATTGTTTTTCAAGTTTGATAATCCAGTAATATAAGCATATGGCTTGATGTGAATATACATAATCTTGATGGGAGAGTGTTATACATTTAGATTATTTTTAAAAGCTTATGAATTGGAATTCTTTCACATTGAAGTAGGATATATTGAGTCAGAATTAACTTTAAAATGTCCACATGAACTCACACTTATAAGGGGTTCTATGACATGTCACTAAAAGAGCAAATAGTGCTTCTGGAGCTACCTTACATACAATATGCAGAGATTGAATGACCAGACGTCACACCTTTGCATTTCATTTCATTCAAAGGATCCAGTGCCCTCCGTGATAACAGGGGCCATACTATGTGGCTCAAAAAACAATATAGACCTGGAATATATTGAAAGTAAGAGTGCCTTCAAAGTTGATTAGTCAAAGAGTCACCTCAGAGTGGTCTAGTGTCATGATGTGTCCTCAAAATATCTGCATAAGTAGATGATGTTGTTCACTGGCACATAGTAAGTTAGAGTTATAAGTTCAGGATCTTCACAAAAAAGGGGACAGTATCATTAAATCTGCACAAGTTGCCACTAGTATTTATAGGATTACATTAGGTATTTATCAATTTACATATTTATCCATCAAACAGGGTATATCCCAAATCCCAATTGTAATCAACATCTAAGTGATCCATTGCAAAATGGAGACAGGTACAGAGAGAACACATTTATAAAATATGACTTAAGAAGTGTATTGTTTGTACTATTTTCTGGTGGAGGGGTAACAGAAGTATTGAGTAGGATGGTAGTATATTGCATTTAAAAGTGAAAAAAGGTTAGGTACAATGCATGTCCCATGTATTTTATAAGTGATTTCTCAACATTAAAGTTTAAAATTATGTAGTTATGTATATGAGATTATTTTGTTTGTTACATTTTACTGGGAAATAAAACAACATTAAATTAATAGAATTAGGCAAAATATGACAGGTGAGGAACATGTTTTGGGCTGAAAAGAACTTGTGAAAAAGAGAAAGAAAAGAATATCAGCACACTCACAACCATTAGAGAGAATGTTAAAGTACAGGGAAATTTTTAAATGGTGTGCAGAATGCAAGACAAACTATACAGGAAAATTGTTTCAGTAGTGGATAAAAGCATGCAAAATCAGTAAGTTCATAGCTATATTCTTTACCAGTTCTGGTTTCGTTATAAACATATCAGCTGCCTCATAAGTGTGCCCTTCATTGCTCTCACACCCTTCACTGATACCAGAGAGATGTGACTGTAGGAGTATAGAAAAGGGAAGGCAAGACTGCCTATAGATTCATCATTTTAAATGCAGGTAGATATAAATGGGGTAAAAATCATTCCTTTCTACCAGAGTTTCCCTGAGAAAGATGATGTGCTGGTTTGAAGGTATTATGTACCCCAGAAAAGCCATGATTTAATCCTGATCCAATCTTGTAGGCATAGTCATTTCTTTTAATCTTGATTCAATATTGTAGGTTGGAATCTTTAGATTAGATTTTCTCTGGGGAGATGTGACATACCCAATTGTGGGTATTAACTTTGATTAGATGTAGATATGACTCCACATTTTGGAGAGAGAGCCTACAGAAATGACAGAAGCCTCAGAGCCAACACACACTGCACAGCAGAGCTGACACAGATGCTGACACGTGGAGAACAGAGACACGTATGTTTGGAGATGCTTGGAGCCCAGCAGAGATTGCTATGCGATGTTAAACAAGCCAGAAAGTGGAGAGAGCCAAGGGAAGTCAAGAGATGAAAGACAGCCTTGGAGAAGTAAACTGAGGAACCCCCACAGGAACAGAGGCTGAAAGTAATGGCACTCAGGAGCAAGGGACCAGAGTACCTTCCCAGCTGACAGAGGTGTTGCACACACCTTGGTCTTCCTTGAATTAAGGTATCTTTACCTGGATGCCTTAGTTTGGACATTTCCACAGGATTAGAACTGTGAACCTGTAACTTATTAAGCTACCCTTTTGTAAAAGTCACTCCTGTTACAGTGTATTGCATTCCAGCTGCTGGAAAACACACACAGACAGCATTTCTTAAAATCGAAAGGCTGATAATTTCAGATCTTCTACCTCCAATCAGAAGACCCTGCATTTATGAATGGGTTACCAGACAGCTTTAATTGTCATTATTCTGCTCTAACTCCCATGTATTGGGACAATAATAGACATGCTACAGCAGTGTTCTCCCTATCAACTGTGGACAGTTTTTCTAGATACCTTAAGATTATTAAGGAAAAAGAAAAATGTAATTTTATACTCCCTAGGAAACATAGTAATCTAATGGGCCACAATATTTGACAAACATAACAGTAGCAAATGCTTTAAAGCTCTATTTGGCAAAGCTTTGAGATTAACTAATAGCTAACAGAGGTCTATTCTCCCTTAGCAAAACTTTGAGGGTACACCGTGTTTGAGCATTTAGATATTTTTCAGATATAAGAAAGTTTATGATGCATATGTTTTATAATATGTAACCACCTATAGGTTGATTGAGGGTAGCACTCTGAAATTAGGCACATTAAGATTTCTGCAAAGGAACAAAATTACTCTAAGGTGTCTAAATACATGCTAACTAGGCTCATACCAGCTCAAGTCAGACTTTTGCCATCAAATGAGGTGCCTCAAAACTTATGAAAAAACCTATCCGTTTTTAGAAATTTTTGGAATTTGGAACTGCAGCTAAGGATTATCAACCCAAATAACAAAAATTACTATTACTATTACTACTATTATAATTAATATAGCTTATTATGTGACAGATATTTTGCTAGTTTATCAAACACATTCTAAATTCTCAGAATAGTCTGTTCAATGCAAACTTAAAAAAAATATTTTGAGAAATTAAGAATCAGACAGCTGGTAAAGGGTAGAGTCAAGATTTTATTCGAGGAGAAACGCTAGAGCTGACAGAGAGAGAGAGAGAGAGCCAACAGAAACTTCAGGACCGACAGAGAGAACAGAGACACAAATGTTTGGAGATGCTTGGAGGCCAGCAGACGTTGTCTGTGCGTTCCCACAAGATGTTAAGCAACCAGAACCTGGAGAGAGCCAAGAGAAGCCAAGAGATGAAAGCCAGCCCCAGAGAAGTAAAGTGAGGGACCCCCACAGGGACGGGGACTGAAAGCAACGGAGCCCAGGAACAAGGGACCAGCAGATAGCAGCCACGTGACTACCCAGCTGTCAGAGGTGTCCCAGACAGTATCAAACTTTCTTGAGTGAAGACGGTTATGTCTTTTAGAGTTATTTGTGGACAACGATGGAGAGACCTCTGACAATATTGCTGAAGGTTGAACCTACGACAATGACGAGTACTAAGCTTTGGTCACTGTGCTGTGCTCATTAGATGAAGCTTGGGTTTTAACTGGTATATTACTGGATATCAGAAAACAAATGCATATATCTACTACCATTTTTATGACACTGTGATTATCTCTATACAGTTTTTTTTGTTTTTACTCAGCATAATGTCTTCAAGGTTCATACATGTTATATGCTTCATTGCTTTATTCTGTCTTAAAACTGCATAAAATTCCATCATTTGTATGTACTACAGCTTGTTTAGCCACTCATTTGTTGATGGACATTTGGGCTGTTTCCAATTTTTGGAAATTGTAAATAATGCTGCCATAAACATTGGTGCGCAAATGTCTATTTGTGTCCTTGCCTTCAGTTGGTTTGTTGAAGTCATCTATTTCTTCTTGAGTCAATGTTGGTTGTTCATGTCTTTCTAGAAAGTTCTCCATTTCATCTGTATTTTCTTGTTTATTAGTATATCATTGTTCATAGCATCCTCTCATTACCTCCTTTATTTCTGTGGGGTCAGTGGTTATGTCTTCTATTTCTGATTTCACACATTCATATTATCTCTCTATTTTATATCAACCAAGCTAAGGGTCCATCAATTATATTGATTTTCTCTAAGAACCAACTACTGGTTTACTGTTTTCATCTTCTCAATTTCATTGGTGATCATCATTGTCATTTCTTTCATTTTGTTTGCTCTGGGCTTAGTTTGCTTTCTTTCTCTAGTTCTTCCAAGTGTACAGTTAATTCCTTGATTTTTGCTCTTTCTGCTTTTTTTAGTATAAACTTCTAAGGCAATTAATTTCCTTTTCAGCATTTACTTTTCAGATATTTACTGATTTCTGTTGTAATTTCTTCCTTGAATTTTCTCCTTGATCTCTATGCAGTTTTGAAAGTTTGGACTTAGAAAATGATCTCTATGTTTAGTCAACATCTCAAAAGACTGCATTAATGAGATATAAGAATTAGTAAATATCTCATTTCTGACTTGGCTACAATTATGAAGGCACTTTTTTTTTGGACCATCAATAGACAATTCTTCCTCCCCATCACCCCAAAAGGCAATAATGTAGGAAGAAATAACTGTCCTCTTTGAAGATATATAAAGAAGAAAAATAAATAAAAATAAGGCAGGAAATTCTAATGCATTCTACAAAAGGGAAAGCTATTTTTGCTTCTAATCATGAGAGGATCTGATATTCTCTACTACCCAAATTGTTGATCTTTAAAACAAAATGTAGAGCTATTTCATCTGCTGATGGGTTAAATGTTTTCCTTAATTACAGTAATAGCAGACCTTTTATATAAAGTTTGTTCCTATTTGCTAATTAAGAATATATATTATTTGATAAGAATATGTCCATTTAATATATACTTCTAAGATTAAAACTGTAGAAGGATCTAAAAAAATATATATTGTATTCTAGGAATGCCTGACTCAAAAAGCCATGTCTTCCTACTATTTCTTTAACATATATATGTATATATTATTACATATATTTATACATAAATTTATTTATATATACTTTTGTATATTTAATATATACAGTTCCATTGTCCGCTATTTATTTTCCCCCTTTCATTGAATAACTATTATCTAATAGCCTCCTCGGTGCTAGGTATTTTCTTTGACGTGGGGAGACAATAGAAAATTAAGAAAAATGACCTGCTCTATAGTTGTATTCCAATTGGGGGTGGAAATACACAAATAAAAATAGATTTAAAAAACGTAAAGCAGCAATAACGATAATATAGCATAGGGAAGCAATAAGTAATGATGTGGTGATACAGGAAAGACCTACCTAAGACCTCTGAGTTGACACCTGAACGAATTGGAGGAACCGGGTGATGGGGCAGAAAATTCCAGGCACAGGGAACAGGTGTAGAGTTGCCCGAATTTTACCCCACTATGTCCCACCTGAAGCCATTGTGTCCCCGTGTCTTAGCAGTATGTCTCATGTAATATGAGGGATACACTTATACTAAAAATGTATTCATTATTAATCTGAAATTCAAATGTAACTAGGCATTCTGTATTTTCACTTGCTCAGTCTGGCAACCTCACTTAGGTGCGAATGTGTTTGCTTGTTATAGGGACAAGGAGGCTGAGCAAGAAGGCCAAGGAAGCT
>PVIY010030745.1:0-30638 GCA_004026745.1 Myrmecophaga tridactyla | reverse complement strand
GGCAGTTAGCAAGCCAGAACAGGTATATACCCAGAAGAGCTGATAGCAATGACACAAACAGATATTTGCACACCAATGTTCATAGCAGCATTATTCACATTTGCCAAAAGATGGAAACAAACCAAATGCCCATCAACAGATGAGTGGATTAACAAAATGTGGGTTAACAGGTAGCTAATGTGGTTGAACGCCAATGTAAGGGAATAGATAGGAGTGAAGGTGTTTCTCTAGTGGGTCTATAAATAATATTACCATATTGAAGATGAACAAGATTGAAAGGAGTTATATACACCTACATGTCCCATTGATTAACACTAGAAATGTAAATTAGTTCTTGCAAGAAATAATTCAAAGGTATGATTCATGTACAAAGAGTGTTTTAAGTCCAGGGTACAGGGGGAAACTGCTATTGCATGCTATGAGCTATGTTTAAAACGAAAACATCAGCACTACCACTGTAACAACAGATGTAAATAATGGGGAGAGAGACAAGAGTTAAGAGGAGGTTTAGATTTCCTATTATCAAGGGTGTGTTTATTGGTTTCCTTTCTCTTGGGAACAATGAAATTACCTAAAATTGAGAGTGTTGATGGACTATGGACTTTGGGCACTATACATGAATCCTGATGAAGGCAGGTGGCTGAGGGATGCCCTGATTTAGAAGTAGATTGGCGAACAATGATGTACACTTATAAATGAATGGTGTGCTGCTACAGAAAAAGGAATGAAGTCTTGAGGCAAGTAATGACATAAATGAATGTGTGGGGGATTTGGTGTGGTAAAATAAACCAGAAACAAAAGAACAACAATAGTATTGTCTCCTTTAGAAAATGCATACAAGAAAACAGGGACCTAGATTTTAAGCTTTTATAGCAGACATATTTAGTCCAGAGTGGTAATTATCATTTCTGGATTTTGAGAGGCTGTTTTATATATATAAAGCCTGATATTTAGAGATAAGAGTGAAGCCAATCAAGTTGGGGTTAAAGTAATTCAGAGCACAGGGGTAAGGAAGACACTGTCTGTATTTAAAACCACACATACTCTTTGAGACCAAAGGAAGAAAGGTATATTTGGTCTGGAATCAAAATTTTCAGTAGCACATAATTTAACTTAACCTATCTGTATAGCTCATTGGAACAATTGAAACAGAGGGAGCCCAGAATAAGAATAAGAGCCTTTAATCCTGTATAGTTTAAAGTAATGCCTGGATACATCCTAGAGTATATTAAGTAGATATCGAAAAGTATTGACAAAGTCCCTTGAGAGGTGGGAGAAAAAATGTGGAACTATTAAACTTTACCATCAGTAAATCCCCTGATACTGTGTTGAAACATTAGGGGCACCCATATCAATAAGCCATACCCTTAATCTTGAGACTTACTCTTGTGAAGTTTATGTATGCAGCAGAGAAGCTTAGCCTACCTATAGGTATGACTAAGAGTTACTTCTGGAGGACTTCATTTGTGGCTCATATGTGGCCTCACTCTCTCTAAGCCCAACTCTGCAAGCAAAATCATTGCCCTCCCACAGCAAGACCTCATCAATGTAATACCTGTGAAGATTGTAGCATTCTGGGGCTGGCTGCCAGCAATCCTTGGATCATCTGTCACATGGCAAGGCACATGGCAGCATCTCCTGGTCTCTCCTTTCTCTTCCAGGTTCAACTTCTTGCTTCCTGTGGCTTTCCTTCTCTTTCTTATTCTGCCTGAATTTCATTCTCTTATAAAGGACTCCAGTAATAGTGTCAAGATCCATCCTGATTGAGGTGGACACACATTAACGGAAGCAACTTCATCGAAAGGTCCTACTTATGATGGGTCCACACCCACAGAAATGTAATAAATTTAAGAAAATATTTGTCTGGGGTTTATACAGCTTCAAACCACCATACATCCTACCGTGAACTTTCTACTCAAGCCAAACTACACTACTCAACTTTCTCTAGATATTCATTTTTGCCAAGTATATACCCCATATATTTATTCATGATATTTGTTCTCTCAGCATACCTTGGCTCTATCTAATTTCCAAACTATTCTATTCCTCCAGAAAATCCCAGAAGAGATTAGATATCCCTTCTTCTCTTCTCTCTTAACATTTTATAAATGCTAATCTAACATGGCTCTTTGCTCCAGGCTGCCACATCTTTTTCTTGAACAACTGATACGACATTTTATACATTGCTTTGCAAGTTGACATGTCTGCCTTCCTCCTGTGTGGTGAGTTCCTTGAGGCCAGGAATTATGCAGCTGATTTTATGCCCCCACAGTGCTTAGCATAGTGCTTGGCACATAGTTTACATTCAACAAATCTCATTGAATTAAATGCATTAATGTTTCAAACAATGTCCCCAAATTTTACCTTCCTGTTTCTAAATCAAAATTAAGATTTAAAACCATAAAATTACCATTGCAGGTGGTGAGGGCTAGCTAACAGGGAAATATAAAGTCAAATATTTTAAATTTAATAACATATCAAATTTTCATAGTGTAGAGTATATGCATGCATTTTAATCATCACTGTAAATATCAACTAAGATCATGTTTGTAATGAACACAAATACCCTATGAGAGGTTCCACTTCACCACATTAAACATTTAGAAGATGTCTTTTTAGATTAATTGCAATGAGATTGTAACGGAGCATATAAACCTTTCACATATTTTCCAGTAATTTATTAATGTAAAACTTCCATGGATGGCAAAATTGATGCTTATAAGTAATCATATTGTGGTATCTTTTCTCAGGTAACATCATCATGATCATTGAAATACAGGTTGTTTCCCTGCATACGAGGATGTAGTGGAAGAACTCTAAAGACCCAGTAACATTCCTTTGTAGGGGCAGAAGGGGACCATACCCGAGTTCTTGCTGAGAGTTTAACATAAGCATAAATAACTATCCTAAGACCAAGCAAAAAACTTTTATCCTTGAACCGACTATGAGCTAGGAATGGCTTTTACATTTTTAAAAAGTTGTAAAAATATATATATATGAAACAAAGATCATAGGTGGCCAACGAAGCCTAAAATATTGACTATATGGCCTTTAAGGAAAAAGTTTGACAACCCCTGCTGTAAAGAAGCACTGCCCAATAGAACTCTCTGTAATGAAATATTTTATACCTCTGCTGTCCAGTAGGTAGCCATGAGCCACATGTAGTTATTGATATTTGAAATGTGGCTATTGCAACTGAGGAACTGAATTTTAATAGTATTTAATTGTAATTAATTCAAATTTAATTAGCTACATGTGCCAGGTGGCTTTCACATTAGCTAGCACAACTCAAGAGCACCATTTCTCCTTTCCCAATAGTTCGGAATCTTTCAATGCCAAGAATAGTGGATGGGATAAAATCAGTGGATGGCCAGATTACTACTTAGCTACTCCCAAAACTTTTTCATTTCTCTCCATTTCTTATCCTCTACAATTCCATTTCACCCATTTCCATCTAATTCATCTTCAGCTACCTGGCTATCTCCACTTCCTCTTTGTTTTACATGGAAAAGCAGAACAGAACATCCATCTAGGCTATCACCTTAAGCAGAAGATTTATTTCTATAAGACCGAGTCAAAATTCTGAATCATTGCCATTAAAGAAGCATGTTATATGGAAGTTAGATTCTTTATTGTTGTGATTACATGCTTGAATAATACAGATCTTGCAGTTACATTATGATTTGGCCTAAAGATCTAATCACGATGTGGAAATACTCATACTGGGTTCCAAGCACCAACTTTAAAACTTGCCATAAAAAAATTAGGATACAGGAAAAATTATCTTTCTTGCCCACATTTTTTTTTTTTACAGGCAAGCAAATGTTTCTTCTTCTCTAAGGTCTTCCTTGAATTCTCAAAAAAGATTTGGTCTTCCTTTCTCTGTGCTCTGAATTACATATGTAAATTTCATTATAGTAACTATCATACTGTGTTATATTTGCTGTTTTACCTTAAGAGAAGGGGTTTAAAGCTCTGTAAATATTTTATTAAAATTGAATAAGTGAAAATAAAATAAAGAATTTATTTTAGTTAATTATGACTATCATAAATACAATCAGTATTTACAACCCTTGTCAGTTTTTAAAATTGTAGTTTTAGCCTTGTAATTTAGGTATCAGATTTTAATTTTAAGTCCTCAAAGTAACATCAAAACACTAACTTTTAAAATAATAATCACTTTAGATTTCACTTCGTTATCTTTTCACTTCAAGTATAGAGACATGGAATTAAAAATTTAAACCAAGCAGAACACATAAATAAGGGAAGGAGGGATGCTATTTGTGGCAAACTGGAAAATGCTTTCTTCCTCTACCAAGAAGGAAGCTTCTTGACAGAGGGAACTTTTATATCCCCAATTCTTAACTTGATGCCTGGCACAGAGTTAGCACTCAATAATCATTTGTTGCTTGATTGGAAGATTGCATGGATGGTTGAATAGATAGATGTCATTTGGGAAGTCGGGCCCAATGAAGACTGAACTTTGATTTTTGCAAGTAATACAAGACTTCTGGAATTTTTTATGAAGTTTCCTAATTTTTAAATGCCCTATAATTTTAAAATGCAAACAAAAAGAAGAGAAAAAAATGTAGACTGAACAAAACATTAAATATAGCCAATGGGCCATAAATTTACAATGTTTGATAGAAAGAATTGTGGAAACAAAGATATTTGTACAGTACTATGAACCACAGAAAATATTTTCTTGGATACTTACGAAGTTTTCCAGAACTTTATGTATGATGCAAATACTCTACTGTATTTAGAACCAGCTAGTGCTTTAGTATTTGCTTCCCTTGACAATCATGCTTTCCCAAGGCAACTTTAATCCATCAGAGTGAAATGTTCAAAATCAATCACACTCTTCTCATCCTGATGGATAAAAGTTTATTATAAACGGGCAGGCAACAGTAGCTCAGTGGCAGAGTTCTTGCCTTCCATGCTGGAGACCTGGGTTCGATTCCTGATGCCTGCCCATGTCAAAAAAAAAAAAAAGTTTATTATAAAGAATTGGAATGCAATATCATATTTAAAACATTTTCCAAAGCTGCATTGTTTTAATATTTTATTTCATTAAGCACAACATTCAGGGAAAGATTCTCTGTGTAATGCATATATATTATTTTTAAAAATTTATAGCCTCAGTTCCAGTTTGCTGATTATCAAATCATTTAATTAAGAAAATAAAAATTAGTTTTTGTTAGTTTTGTGTGTTTCTGTTGAAGTTCCTTTGAATTATAAGTTAACCTATCTCCAATGCATTTCCTTATTAAATGAGCAATAGATAAATGTTGAGATCATTCAATCATTTTTTAAGTAGCTGTCAATGACTGTCTTTAGAAAAGCTTCTCAAGGGGAAATGGCTATGTCTAGAGTAAATGATACAAAGCATCATAAAAATATGCCAAATTATTTTTATCTGTCAAAAATAGCTAGTAAAGGAAAAGTACAACTTCTTTTAAAAAGACCCATTATTTTACAGTTCTTTTTTGCATGAGAGTTTTTTACATCATACGGTTATTTGGGAAAATATAGTTTGTACTTAAATGAATATTTGGAAAATCCATGATTCTTTTCAATAGAAAGACAATGTACCAGTTGTTTTACTATCGTTATAGTTAGCCAGATTATCCCAAAAATGCTCATTAAATTGTTACAAAATAATATATTATAAACTCAATGCAAACTTCTTATAAATTTTAAAAATATCAATCACTAGAAAATTATTGGGGAAAAGTAAATATGTAGAAACAATGATAATTTCAGGTTTGAAAGTTTTCTTGAGGAACCTAAGGTCCTACAAATTATATATGGCTTTACATTACCTACCAATTATGATATTTTATTAAACTTTATATTAATTAATACAAATTGAGAGTTAAAAAGATTTTTTATTTGATTTTGCTTATGTTCATGATGAGGAAATTCAAAGCATAATGCTTCATTTAATATTTTCTTACTGATTAGTTCTACAAAAATGAGACTGCAAATGAATTATTGCTAGCATTCAAGGAAGAACAAATGAATATGAAAGCAGTAATAACTTTGGCTGGACAGATGGCACATCTAAACACTCTGAGATTAAGAAGAGAATTAAAAGGGCCACTTTTATAGAAATCAAATAGTCTATATTTTTAATCAGTACATTGATACCTTCTATCATATTGCTTATTCAATTTCAATTCCAACATTTCAAATAACAGGGAGTTTTCAATATCCCCAAACCATCAGTTCTACCATTGGATCATTCTAAATGCTAGAAGCGTTTTTGAGACAAAGGATTTAAGCCTACTCACAATTTCCTCCTTATTTTTCTCACTATACATTTTGATCTGATTTTATTAGAGGCCACTAGTAATCCAAATTCAACCCAAAACCCCCAGCCTAAAATGAACTACTATATAAGTTCACTATATAACCTAAGTGATCACCATGAAGTGA
Organism: Myrmecophaga tridactyla; assembly: GCA_004026745.1. Lineage (NCBI taxonomy): Eukaryota > Metazoa > Chordata > Mammalia > Pilosa > Myrmecophagidae > Myrmecophaga > Myrmecophaga tridactyla. The sequence goes on along the minus strand of PVIY010030745.1, from coordinate 24,197 downwards.
TGGACTCTGAAGATTTGGCATACAAATGTGGTCCATTTTGTGGCAGTTTAACATAGTAAAGTTTATAGAAACACTTACAATGGAAAAAAATTATTTCGTGTCTTGAATTCCAGTCAATACTGATTTTCATTTACAAGATTTTCTGGGAAGCTATTTCCTTCTCCCTTACAATATTTTCATAAAGATTTGATAAGATTAAATTATTTTGAAAAATAAGTACTTTAATACTACTGACTTTATCATTATTTGGTATGGTATAGTGGTAGTAATGTGACGGACTTGCTTGTTCGTGATCATTTTCATAAGAATAAAAATGAATTGGTCTAATTATGACTTTGGGAAAATAAAAAACAGGGGCTGATGTTTCACAAACCATAATGTATGTAAAACTCACTTGAGGACTTCCTTTAAATGCAAAATCTTTGAGCCCTTCTCCAGTGATATTCTTTCATTAATCTGGCTCTGCATTTTACTCCCAGATAATGGAGAATGAACATTACTTTGAGAAGAAGAGACTTAGGCCCTCAAATAAGAGACAAATTCTAACTGAAATATGACAATTGGTTGATGAAATAATATTTTGTAAATATTACAAATATAAGAATTAATTAGAAAAAGGAAAATTAAGGTGTTGATGAAAAGAATAGATTTAATTACATGAATATACAAGAATATATAGAAATAAAAAGCTACCTATTTACAGGGGAAAAAATTCATACAAAGAAGTCAAATGTCCCTTTGATTACTTAATATTTGATGGGGATTTGAAAAGAAAGTACACAAAGCAGTCAGGAGGAGCATCCAAAAGAGAGAAATGAGAGTATCGCTTGACCTAACTCTGGCTCCTTTATTTGAAAGAATCTCTATCATAAACCCTCAAAAACAAAAGCATTCTCTGTGCCTCAGAAACCTCACTCTGGCTGAGTTACAAGCCAAGAAGTAAGTCCTAGTATTTGGGAAGAATTTATATCAAAGACAATATAGAAGAGTAGAAGTCAGTTCTGCTATTTGCTATTTATATGACTTTGACAAGTTTGTTTAGCTTTTCCAAACCTTAATTTTTGTTCTTGTGAAATTGGTTTGGGGGGGTCATAATATCTGCCAAATCCCTGCAACAAGGTGTTGTTTTGTGCATCCAATGAAGAATTAATGAGAAAACTCTTTTGAAACTGTAAAAATTACCATACGGATGTTACATGGGTACACTGATAAATGCCTGAATACATGTATAACCTGCTTCTTGAAATGCCCAATCAGTCATATCCATAGACAATTCACATCTTCAAGGAGAAATAAAGAACTTACAGTCTCACACGTTTCCATGGGAAAAGTGGAAATCAATTAGCGGGTGTGATTCACACACGTACATAATACACTTTCACATTCTTAATCACATTGATTTAAGTGCATTTAATGACTTCATCAGCACAAACATGGTTGACTTTGGGAAGAATACTGGGATGCACTGGCTAGTAAATTCTGAAATGCATCACAAACTCTTACTATTATCATGAGGGTCTCAACATTCTCATGAATTCTCACAGTTGAATCCCAATAGTACTTGTGACCCTATTTAAAAAAGAAAAGTACTTTTTTCTGATTTGCAGTCATTGAAAGGGCAGTCTAGAAGGAGTAGCACTTCATAAAGATAAAATATAAACAGAAGTTGTCCTTTGGGAATGCGCTGATGTCAATTATATAAAATACTGTGGAGTACAGAATGATTAATTTAAACAAGGTCTAAATGCAATTAGTTTGGGGATATAAAAAGTTTTATGGAAAATTGCATAGAACTAGTATTGTCTTTTCCAGACTATCGAAACTCATTCACAACTTGCCTAATAGCCATGACTTTGATCAGATAGAACAATGTGAAAGAAAATGCTGTCATCTGGTCAACGAAGAAAAGTGGTGGACTGCAGACTTTTTCTCTTATGTATACGTATACGTATATAAAATTACAAATTCTATTAGACTAAAATGAACATATGCAGATAGGAACTAAATTGTACATTTTTTATTTTAATAAATTAAAGTTATTGCCTTCTATTTGTACCACTCTTCCATGATTATATTTAAGAAACTACATTCCCCTGTATACTTTTTTTTAGTGAAAAAGTGATCCAGCATGTGTACTGCTCTATGTAGGCTCAGGATGTAGCTTAGCTACTCATATATCATGTTCCCTTTCCATTACTGCAATTTTATATGGTCCTTCAAATTAATGTGCTCATACATTGTATGTCTGATGAGCTTTAACTAAGTCTAAATATAAATTTCTAGAGTCATTTTTAAATTATCTTGTAAAGCATATATTCTCTTTTTTAAGTGTAGTGCCACACTGTACAATTTCATTACTAATCTTGGCAGTTTGTCCACTTGAGAACCATTTAATTTTTCCTCCTTTCCATTTGTCACATTTAACTGGTAGGGAGAGCCATATTTTGCAGTTTAAAGCCACATATCATTAATATCCATCATTATAAGAAGTGACTGAATTAAAATCAATAATCCTTTTATTTGCAGTGGATATTTCTTATGCCTTAATTGCTGATTTGGAAGTTAATTGAGAAAATCCTTGTTAATGATCAGGCGTAGGTCTGAGGAATGTGAGTGATGTAAGAGATTTTTCTTTAGCTGAAACAATTTTCCCAACTACATATGGCTGTTTCAGGGGAAAGATTAGCAAAGTGCATGATGGAATCCTGTGGTTCAACTATTTCTCACAGCTATACAGTCACAAATGGCATGCACCCTAAAAATATATATATTAGGAACTAGTGATCAGGAAGACAATTCTGCACAATGGGACTCTTTTTAAAAATCAGAAAATTTCAGAAAGAATAAATCTCTAAAACCCTTGGTTTTCAGAACATATAGAATCTTTCTTTTTTTTTAGTTATAGGGCACCTCCTAGTTCACGCTTCCTAAATCCATCTGTCTTTTGCTTGGCTTCTCCTTGCTTCACTGCCATTCAGTGCTTACCTTGCTGCTGAGATCATTGTTCCTGGGGAGGAGATGGGTAATGGATCTGTGGCATAAATACTCCAGAATTAAACATCTCCTCTTCTCATCTGTGTTAGCCATCTTTTTGCTAATTTAAGAATCATTGCCCATCACAGCTTTTACAGAAGGATTTCTCATTTTAAAGTATGTTATTTGGGAGACAAAAACGGTTGGTTTCATGAAACAATTTACCTTTGAAGAGGAAGCTGCAAAGGTATATTGTCCTAGGTACATCCATACCTACAACATTTTCTCTAATTCTGACAACTAGTATGTAAAGTACTTATTGTTATTATTATTATTACTTCTTTATAGATAAAGAAACTACAGTGAATTTAAGATGTTAGGAGACTAATTGCTAGTTAATAATGTAATGAGAATTTGTAACATAAAACATGACCCCAAATCCATGGGTGGGTGTGAATTTTTTGTCATTTTTTTTTTTGAACAACAGCATGATGCACCTATAGGATATTCTATATTTGAAATAGCCATAGCAAGATTAGAAAACCAGTTTAGAATTTAGACTGCTCAAATGCAAATTGGAATATGATCAAATCAAGACAATTGTGCTGAATAGTATATACCCATGTTTCCCAAAATGTGCCCTGAGGTAATCTAGGATGTCACAGCAAAGTCAGGAATATTTTTAAACTTTTAAGGAAACACAATGATATGATACTTGATATCTACGAGAAAAAACACAAGCTACTAGCTTGGGGTAGTTCACAATTTCAATCTTAGATTGTGCTACATTTCTTTCAAAGGCATGTCTTTGTGTAGCTTGGTTCGCTTTGATTTAAAAATGTACATATGTACTAAGCAAACACCAATGTGGAAATGGTAAAATGTGGGCCATAGTGGCATTCAATGTGATTCCAAGAAAGTTATACAGTGCTCAACAGACACATATACCTCATTAGTAATTGTGATTATCTAAAAATTGAATATTATTTTGTAACTAACATTATTTTCTCCAAATTTTGTTAATCAGTTCTTAGGACATAAATACTTATTTAATTGTTTGGACTTGGCTGCTTAATAAATGGAACTGTTCAGTATTTTTTTATTTCTTTTGGTATTGGGGCATTATAAAAAATTGCCAAGTGTCTGGGCCAGGTGGAACAGTTGAGATCCCACACAGAACTGTTAGACCCCCAAGCCACAGAGGGCAGCGCCCCTCCTCCATGGGCACAGCAGGCTGGTTCCCCAAGGGGAAAGGAAACAGACTTTACTAGCTGCAAGAGCTTAGCTCAACCAAGCTCCAATTGCAGAATTAATTAATTTCATTTTTAAATTGTCTTGTAAAGCATATATTCCCTTTTGACTAGTGAAAACAGGCCCCCAGCACAGATAAACCTGGAATAAGCACTAAAGAAACTAGGAGTTTTTGCCACAGCAGAGAGGGATTAAAAAAAAAAAAAAAAAAAAAAACAGGCTTCTTGAGTTGTAAAGCACAAAATCCTAGAAAAGGGCTGGACCCCAAGAAAAGGGGGCACATAAAGTCTATAGATACACAGAGTCACATACAACTCAATCTCTTGATTATCAAACCCGAGGAGTGAGGTTCTATCTCTGAAAAGGCTTTTCTGCTTTTTTAAAAATTTTATTTCTTAACAACTCATTAGAATAGAACTGCAAGAACTATCAAGCTCCAGCACTGCCCCAGGCCAGGGCAGGACTAAGACAAGTCTGAGAGACAAAGTAACTAGTCAGGTGAAAGAGGTTAATTCCCTAAGTATCTTCCCCAAGAAAAGGGTGGCAGGGCCCCAGCTCAAGTGGACTCCCTCCTTCAAGGAATTCAGGCCCCTGTGACTAGAGAACAGAAGCAATTAAAGCCCATATACTACCTCACCCTTATCTCAACTATGCCCTTGGCAGGGAGAGCCTGCAGAAATTAAAGGCACCACATCACATTAAACTATGGACAGATGAGTACCACATGCTGGGCAGGGTAGGAAGAGCACAGAGGCTAGAGGCTTCATAGGAAAGTCTAGCAACCTGCTGGGTCTCACCCTCAGAGAAAACTGATGCTGGCTACTCTCTCCTCCTGAGACATGGCCCTTTCTGGTCTGGAAAAATCTGATTGGGGTATATAATATCTGAGGAAACCCTCCTCAAACAAAAAGAAAAGGCTCTATATAGGCAGACCAAGAAATAGAAAAACAAGAGCTGAAAAATTATGATCAGTTAAACAGAACCCATTCTAGAGTCTAGAATAAGTTGAACTGAATGTCAAAAGAACAGATAGAGAACAGTCATCCAGCAAGAAAACCCAGGTAAAAGAGTGGAAAAAAACTTCAGAATAAACAAATTAAGGAAATCAAATGCCAAGACACCAGCAAAAAATAGCAAGTCATACTAGGAAAATCAAAAATATGGCCCAGTCAAGGGAACAAATCAACACTTCAAATAAGACACAGGAGTTAAAACAACTAATTAAGGATGTATGGATAGACATGCAAAATCTCATCAAAAATCAAATTAATGAGTTGGGGAGGATATAAAGAACATTGGGTGAACATAATGAATACCTCAGAAGTTGGAAAAAACAAATCATAGAACTTGTGAGAATGAAAGCACAATAGAAGAGATGATAAAAACAATGGGAACCTACAACAACGGATTTGAAGAGGCAGAAGAAAGTATCAGTGAACTAGAGGACTGGACATCTGAAATCTGACATACGAAAGAAAATGTAGGGAAAAGAATGGAAAAATAGAGGAGAGTCTCAGGGAATTGAATGGCAATATGAAGCACATGAATATATGTGTTGTCAGTGTTTCAGAAGGAGAAGATATGGGAAAAGGAAGAGAAAGACTAATGAAGGAATTAATCACTGAAAATTTCCTATCTCTTATAAAAGACATAAAATTACAAATCCAAGAAATGCAGTGCACCCCAAACAGAATAGATCCAAATGGACATACTCGAAGACACATACTAATCAGATTGTCAAATGTCAAAGACAAAGAATTTTGAAACCAACAAGAGAAAAGCAACCCATCACATATGAGGGAAGCTTAATAAGACTATGTGTGGATTGTTCAACCAAAACCATGGAGGCAAGAAGGCAGTGGTATGATATATTAAAGATTCTGAAAGAGAAAAACTGCCAATCAAGAATGCTATACCCAGCAAAAGTGCCCTTCAAAAATAAGGGGGAGATTAAAATATTTTCAGACAAACAATCACTGAGATAATTTGTGACTAAGAGACTGGTTCTGCAAAACATGCTAAAGGGTACACTACAGGCAAATAGGAAAAGATAGGAGAAAGAGGTCTGGAGAAGAGTGCAGAAATGAATACAATCAGTAAAGGTAAAAAGAGGGAAAAATTAGATATGACATGTGTGATGGTTAGGTTCTCACGTCAGCTTAACCAAATGATTGTGCCCAGTTGTCTGGTCAGGCAAGCACTGGACTGACCATTGCTGCAAGGATATTTCAGTGCTATTTGATAAACCAGAAGGCTGGTATATTAAATGATCTTTCAGTTGACTGCATCTGTGGCTGATTACATCTGCCATCAACTAAGGCATGTCTCCCACAATGAGATAATATAATTACTTGAAGGCTTTTAAGGAAGAAGAGGGACTTTTCCACTGCTTCTTCAGCTAGCGAGCCTCATCTGTGGAGTTTGTCCAGACCTTTCTTCAGAACTGCCAGCTTCACAGCCTGCCCTACAGATTTTGGACTCTTCCATTCCCATGGTTGCATGACACACCTTTATAAATCTCATATTTACAGATCTCTCTTGTTGGTTCTGTTTCTCTAGAGAACCCTGACTAATATAGCTTGGTACCAGGAGTGGTTTTTGGGAAACAGAATTTATAAAATGGATATGCTGACTAGACTCCAAGGCACTAATGATTTTGTTTCAAGTAATCAAGATGGCACTGAGAGTCCATAGGGTGAGTTGGCAGAAGAGATACTCAAAATATCCCCCATTAGATTCTGCAAATTGTACACTTATATGAGGTAAGTGTCTGGGTGACAATGTTTTGACACCTTTATGAACATTTGTGGAATTAAAAGGTGTAATGTTGTTGGCTACTTGTTGTTAAATATGCCAGATACAGTCATGAGGGAAAGAGATGAGATGAAGGCCTCCTCAAATTTGCAACTTAAGCACAATATGAACAATGTAAAAATTTCCATGTGTGCCCTGAAAGTAAATCTTATTTCATGTGGTCACAGACTTGAGCTCTCTGAAAAGCAGACATGGAACCTTACCATGTGAATAGCAGATTTACAATATCAACTAAAATCTCAATCATTCATGGTGTCTGCTTGAAAATAAGGGCTTTGTTTGGAAAAGAATGGGACTTGAAACATGGGATGGAGATATGTGGCTTTATAATGATGGCAACGGGGAGATGGAATCCCTGGAATCTGCTGAGCCTTTGTTAGATAGACCTGTAATTGACTGCTCTGAGGAAAGAGCTTCCCAACCTCTAGCCTGCCTTGAGGAAATTGCTTCTGAGCCTCTAGTCTGCCCAGAGGAGTTTGCCATCCAACCTCCCCCAATGAGATTAACATTTCAGTGCCTGGTAACCCTGTAACCACCTCCTCTGGGAACACAGACTTCACTCCTCTGTCTAGAGCAACTAATCCTGTTTCACCAAGTGAAACTGCAATGGAACGCCCTGAAGTAATTGGCTTGAAAGACATTTACATTTCTTTTCATCACCCACACCCACCACTCCTCTTTTTTTCAAGACTATAACTAGACTAAAGCTCCAACAGGTCCCAAAAGGTGAGATAAAAAGTGTGACCTATAAGGAGGTACACTATACTCCAAAAGATCTAAATGGGTTTTCCAATCTATATAGACATAAATCAGGGGAATATATGTGGGAATGGACTTTAAGGCTGTGGAATAATGGTGGAAGGAATATAAAGTTGGATTGAGCTGAATTTATTGATATAGGCCCACTAAACAGAGATTCTGCATTCAATGTCGTAGCTTAAAGGGGTACAAAGGGCATTATCAGTTTGTTTGGATGGTTGACTGAAGCATAGATCAAAAAGTGGCCAACATTACCTGAAGTTGAAATGCCAAAACTGCCCGGGTATAATGTAAATGACGAGATCCAAAGGCTTGGAGAGATTGGAATATAACAGTGGATTTTTATCATGGAAGACCTACTAACACAACTGAGAAATGTCCAGAAGACACATTTTTCACCAGAATCTTGAAAAATAAATCTATAAGATCAGCTCCATCATCCTTGAAGAGCTCTGTAGCCACCCTTTTCTGTAGGTCAGATATTACTGTAGGAACTGCTGTCACCGAGCTGGACTCCTTAAACACAATGGGGGTCATCAGATCCCAGGTTAGCAGAAGCCATGTGCAATGGTTGAATCACCATAGACAAGGTGGACATAACCATCATAATGGACAGCAGACTCAAGGCAGCAGTCAAAATGATCTGATTCACAGAGATATTATGGCATTGGCTAGTAGATCATTGGGGTCCTAGAAGTAAAATAGATGGCCAGTCTGCTAAATTCTTATTTGAGCTGTATAAGCAGAATTTTAGGTCAAGTGAACATAAATGTAACTTGAATTACAAAAACGGAGAGTCACAGCCCCTTAATCAATCCCCAGACTTGAAATAATTTACAAACCCAGAGCAACTTGAATGAGGGGAGGGTGAGTACCCTTGGGGAAGGACCCCATTACACTGCCCAGATTTACATTGCTAACCTTCTTCCCAACCTTCCCCAAGAAGACCTACAACCTTTTACCAGGGTGACTGCACTGGGGAAAGGAAATGATCAGATATTTCTGGGATTATTGGACACTGGCTCAGAAGTGACCCAAAACATCACTGTGGTCCAGCAGTCAGAGTAAGGGCTTATAGTGATAAGGTAATCAATGGAATTTTAGCTCACAGTGGATCAATGGGTCCCCAGACCCAATCTGTAGTCATTTCTCCAGTTCCAGAATGCATAATTGAATCAACATACTCAGCAACTGGCAGAATCCTCACTTTGGCCCTCTGACTTGTGGAGTGAGAGCTATTGTGGTAGGAAAGGCCAAGTGTAAGTCACTAGAACTGCCCCTCCTAGTAAATAGTGAATCAGAAGAAATATCATATTCCTGGAGGGATTACATAAGATTAGTGCCACTCATAAGGACTTGAAGGATGCAGGGGTGGTGATTCCCACCACATCCCCATTCAACTCTCCTATTTGGCCTGAGCAGAAAATAGATGGAACTTGGAGGATGACAATGAATTATTGCAAACTTAACCAGGTGGTGACTCCAATTACAGCTGCTTTTCCAGTTGTGGTATCATTGCTTGAGCAAATCAACACATCATCTGGTACCTGGTATGCACTATTATGGCAAATGCTTTTTTCTCAATAGCTGTCAGTAAGGACAGTCCAGTGTTCAGTGGTGTGGGATATATCAAAATATCCATTCTAAGGTGAAGGGCAAGGTGAAGTTTGGGAATGGAATCATGTTCATAGAATTCTCTATTCTTACCAAGTTCCTCATCATCCAGAGGCAGCTGGGTTAATAGAAAAGTGGAATGGCTTTTGGAAGACCCAATTAAAGTGCCAACTAGGTGGCAATACCTCGCAGGGCTGGGGAAGTGTTCTTCAGGAGGCTGTATACACTCTGAATCAGCATCTGCTGTATGGTGCTGTTTCTCCCATAGCCAGGATTCATGGGTCCAAGAATCAAGGGGTGGGAATGGGAATGGCACCGCTCAGTATCATCCCTAGTGATCCACTGGGAAAATTTTTGTCTCCTTTCCCTGAAAATTAAGCTCTATTTTTAGAGGTTTTAGGTCTACAGGTTTTAGTTCCAAAAGGAAGAATGCTCCTACCAGGAGACACAATAATGATTCCATTAAACTGGAAATTAAGACTGCCACGTGGCCACTTTAGGCTACTAATGCCACTGAATCAACAGGTACAAAAGGGGACTGGCTGGGGTGATTGGTCCCAAATATCAAGGAGAAATATGACTGCAACTACACAATGGAGGTATAGAAGAGTTTTCCTGGAATATAGGTGACCCCCTTGGACATCTATTAGTACTACTATGTGATTAAAGTCAATGGAAAACTGCAACAACCCAATTCAGGCAGAACTACCACTGGCCCAAAAATTTCAGGAATGAAGGTTTGTGTCACTCCACCTGGCAAAGAACCAGGGCCAGCTGAAATGCTTGCTGAGTGTAAAGGGAATATGAAATGGGTAGTAGAAGGTAGTATTATGTACCCCAGAAAAGTCTTGCTTTAATCTTGATCATTTCTTGTAGGAGAAACTATTTATTTCAATCCTAAATAAATACTATAGGTTGGAATCTTTTGATTTGATTATCTCCACAGATATGTGACAAACCCAATTGATTAGATAGAAATGTGATGCCACCATACCAGGTGAGTCTTGATTAGATTGCTAGAGTCTTTAAAAGAGAAATATTTTGGAGGAACTTCAGAAATGACAGAGCAGACAGAAACTTCAGAGCAGAGCTGAAAGGCTGAGAACAGAGACACAGTTGTTTGGAGATGCCTGGAGCCTATCAGATGTCACCATGAGAAGTTAAATAAGCCAGAAACTGGGGAGAGCCAGTGGAAGCCAAGAGATGAAAGCCAGCCCCAGAGAAGCAAATGGAGGAACCCCACAGGAGTAGAGGCTGAAAGCAACAGAGCCCAGACACAAGGAACCAGCAGATGCCAGCAATGTGATTTCCTAGCTGGCAGAGCTGTTCCAGACCAATCAGCCTCTCCTGAGTGAAGTTAACCTCTTGATGCCTTAATTTAGACATTTTGATAGACTTAGAACTGCAAATTGTAACTTATTAAATTCCCCTTTTTAAAAGCCAGTCCAGTTCTGGTGTATCTCATTCTGGAAGCTAGCAAACTAACACAGAAGTGATAAATATGAACTATGACCACATGACCAGTTACTGAAATGAGGACTGTGATTGTATAAATTCTTCCTCCCTGTTTTGTTATGTGTACATTTGCATTTGTACATAAGTAAATATCTTTTTTCCTCGTATCATATGACATAAATTGTATTGTTCATGTTATAGTATTTAAGTCATAGGATATGAAGTTTAAGAGTGAACATTACCTAAGGGCTTGCATCCTGTTCTGGAGAGATGTAGTGCATTTGTGGTTGTATGCAGGACAGTTGAGTATTGCTAGGCAAAACATATGTCTGTTATTGTGTTCTATTTGGAAATTGTGTTTCAAGATGATGTGTATAGCTGCCGAGCTGACAAGGAGTGGTTAGGATCTGGCGTCAGCTTGGCAAAATGATTATGCCCAGTTGTCTGGTTAAGCAAGCAATATTGCAAGGATATTTCATGGCTGGATGATAAACTAGAAAGCTGGTGCATTAAATCACCCAGATAATCCAACCAGTTGAAGGTTTTTAAGGAAGAGAAACTTTTTCACTGCTTCTTCAGTCAGCAATCCTCTCCTGTGGAGTTCATCCAAACCCTTCATCAGACTAACAACTTCATAGCCTGCCCTATGGATTTTGGACTTTTCCATTTCTCATGGTTGCATGAGATACCTTTATAAATCTCATATTTAAGTTATCTCCTGTGATTTCACTAGAGAACTCTGATTAATACAGCATATAAATCCAAAAGACAAAATGGTAGAAGAAAGTATTGCCTTTACAGTAATAACAGTAAGTGTTAATGGATTAAACACCCCAATCAAAAGAAAAAGACTGACAGAATGAATTTAAAAACCAGGACCCACCTATACACTCTCTACAGGAGGCTCACTTCAGAGCCAAGGACAAAAATAGGCTGAAAGTGAGAGGTTGGGAAAAGATAATTCATTCAAACATCAACCAGAAAAGAGCAGGGGTAGCTATGCTAAAATCTGACAAATTAGACTTCAAATGTAAAACTATGAAAAGAAACAAGGAAGGTCACTATATATTAATAAAAGGAGCAATTTAACAGGAAGACATAACAATCATAAATATTTATGCACCAAGCCAGAGTTCTCCAAAATACATGAGGCAAAGACTGACAACACTGAAAGAAGAGGCAGACACCTCTACCATAATTTTTGAGACTTCAACTTCTTACTCTCATCAATGGATAGAACATCAAGACAGAGGATCAATAAAAAAACACAGAATTTGAATAATATGTTAAATGAAATAGACATAACAGACATTTACAGAACATTACTTTCTGCAACAGCAGTATACACATTTTTCTCAAGTGCTCTTGGAACATTCTCAAGGATAGACCATATGCTGGGTCACAAGGCAAGCTTTAATAAATTTAAAAAAGATTAATATTATATGAAACATTTTCTCAGATCACAGTGAAATCAAGTTGGACATCAATAACAGGCAGAAGGCCAGAAAATTCACAAATATATGCTCTTAAACATACTCTTAAACAACCAGTGGATCAAAGAATAAATTACAAGAGAAATCACAAAATATATTGAGAGAAATGAAAATGAAAGCACAACATATCAAAAGTTATGGGATGCAGCAAAGGCAATGCTATAAGGGATATTTATTGCCTTAACTGCCTATATTCAAAAAGAAGAAAGAGCAAAAATTAAGGAATTAACAGTTCACATGGAAGAACTGGAGAAAGAACAGCAAACTAACCCCATAGCAAGCAAAAAGAAAGAAATTATGAAGACCAGAGCAGAAAATAAATGAAATTGAGACTATGAAAACAATTGAGAAAATCAACAAAATCAGAAATTGGTTCTTTGAGAAAATCAATAAAATCAATGGACCCTTAAGTAGGCTGACAAAAAAAAATGAGAGGACAAAAATAAATAAAATCAGAAATGGTAGAGGGGATATAACTACTGACCCTGCAGAAATAAAGGAGGTACTGAGAGGATACTTTGAGCAACTATATGCTAAAATAACTAGACACAGTAGATGAAATGGACAACTTCCTAGAAAGGAATGAACAAGCAACATTGACTCTAGAAGAAACAGATGCCCTCGACAAACCAATCACAATTAAAGAGATTGAATCAGTCATCAAGAAGCTCCCCAAAAAGAAAGGCCCAGGACCAGATGGCTTCACATGTGAATTCTACCAAGCATGCAAGAAAGAATTAGTATGAATCCTTCTCATACTCTTCAAAAAAATTGAAGAGGAAGGAAAGCTATCTAAGTCATTCTATGAAGCCAACATTACTCTAATACTGAAGCCACACAAAGATACTACAAGAAAAGAAAATTATAGACCAATCTCTTTAATGAATATGGATGCAAAAATCCTCAACAAAATATTTGCAAATCAAATCCAACAGCACATTAAAAGAATTATATACCATGACTAAGTGGTATTTATTCCAGGTATACAAGGCTTGTTCAAAACAAGAAAATCAATTAATGCTATACACCATATCAACAAATCAAAGCAGTAAATACATATGATGACTTTGATGCAGAAAATACATTTGGCAGAATTCAACATCCTTTCTTGATAAAAACACTTCAAAGCATAGGAATAGAAGTGAACATCCTCAACATGATAAAGGGAATATATGAAAAACCCACAGCTAACACCATTCTCAATTGGGAAAGGCTGAAAGTTTTCCCTCTAAAATCCAGGAACAAGAAAGGATGTTCAATGTCACAGCTGTTATTCGATATTTTGCTAGAAGTTCTAGCCAGAGCAATTAGTCAAGAAAAAAGAAATAAAATGTATCAAAATTAGAAAGGAAGAGGTAAAACTCTCACTGCTTGCAGATGCCATGATACTATATGTCAAAAACCCTGAAAAATCTACAGCAAAGCTACTAGAGCTAATAAATGACTACAGCAAAGTGGAAGGGTACAAGATCAACACAGAAAAATCAATAGTGTTTCTATACAGTAGTGAGAGCAATCTGAGAAGGAAATCAAGAAAAACAAAACATTAACAATTGCCAACAAAACAATCAAACTAAAGATACAAAAAACTGCCCAGGAAACTACCAGGAACTGCTAAAATAAATCATGAAAAACCTAAATAAATGGAAGGGTATACCAAGTTCATGGATTGGAAGACTAAATGTAGTTAAGATGTCAATTCTACCCAAATTAATTTATACATGCAGTGCAATATCAATTAAAATCCCAACAAATAATTTGCAGAAATAGAGAAACCAATAACCAAATTTATTTGATAGGACAGAGAACCCCAAATAGCTAAAAATATCTTGAGAAGAAAGAATGAAGGGGAAGATTTCACACTATGTGACTTTAAAGCAAATCATGAAACTACAGTGGTCAAAACAGCATGGTACTGGTATAAAGATAGATATACTGACCAATGGAATCAACTTGAGTGTTCAGAAATAAACCTTCGCATCTATGGACAATTCATCTTGGTTAAGCCAACCCATCTGGGACAGAGCAGCCCCTTCAATAAATGGTGTTTGGAGAACTGGATATCCATATGCAAAAGAATGAAAGAGGATCCATATCTCAAACCCTATAGAAAAATGAACTCAAAATGGATCAAATACATAAACATTAGAGTTAATGTCATAAAACTGTTGAAAGAAAATGCAGGGAAATATCTTATAAATCTAGTCATAAGAGGTGATTTCCTAGACCTTACACCTAAAGCACAAGCCCTGAAAAAAGAAATAGATAAATGGGATCTCCTCAAAATTAAACATTTTTGTGCATCAAAGAACTTTGTAAAGAAAGTAAAAAGGCACTCTATGCAATGGGAGACAATATTTGGAAAACACTTATCAGATAAGGGTTTAGTATCCAGAATATATAAAGAGATTTTTCAACTCCACAACAAAAAGGCAACCAACCCAATTAAAAAATGGGCAAAGGACATGAACAGACACTTTTCACAAGAGGAAATACAAATGGTTAAAAGGCACATGAAAAGATGCTCAATTTCACTGAGTATTAGGAAAATGCAAGTGAAAACCATAGTGAGATATCATCGGGCATCCACTAGAATGGCCATTAAAAAAAAAAAAACAGAAAACAACAAGTTCTGGAGAGAATATGGAGAAAGAGGCAAACATCCACTGTTGGGAATGTAAAATTGAACAACTGCTATGGAAGCAGTTTGGTGGTCCTTCAGGAAGCTAAGTATAGACTTGCCATATGATCCAGAAATCTCATTATTAGGTATATATTCAGAGGAACTGAAGGTAAGGACACAATGGACATTTGTTCACTGATGTTTATAGCACTATTATTTATGATTGCCAAGAAGTGGAAACAGCCCAAATGTCCATCAATGGATGAATGGCTAAACAAGCTGTGGTATATGCATACAATGGAATACTACAAAGCTGTAAGGCAGAATAAAGCATGTAAATGTGGATGAACCTTGAGGACATCATACTGAGTGAAATTAATAAGAAATGAAAGGACAAATAATGTATGGTTTCACTAATATGAACTAATATTTATGGGTGAACTTCAAGGTTAAAATTAAGAACACAGATTATCAGGAAAGAGAAAGAGGGAAGAGATTGGGCATTTGGTGCTGAAGGGATAGAGATTGTGCAAAAGAACTGATTGTAAAAATTCAGAAATGGATAGCACAATACTACCTGATTGTAACACAATAATATAAGTACATTGAATGAATCTGAATGTGAGTATGGTTGAGGAAGAAGGGCTGGGAGCATGTATGGAACCAGAAGGAAAGATATAGGTAAAGACTGAGATGGCATAATTTAGGAATGCCTGGAGTGGACAATGATGGGGTTTAAATGCACAAATATAAACATGTTTTTGCATGAGAGAGGACAAATTAATGTCAACATTGCAAGGGGTTGAAAATGGATGGTATACAGAAAAAGGTACAATCAATGCAAGCTAGGGTCTAAAATTACAGCAACATTGTAATATGCTTCCACTGAATGTAACAAAGGCATTATACCAAAACTAAATGTCAACAAGCACGGTGTATGGGAGAGGGTTATGGAATCTATGTGGAAGTAAAGGAAATGTCTTCATATTATATGAATAGAGAAGACATGTCTATTTACTTAGGTTGGATTGTAGGATGTGCAAATTAAATAGTTTAAAAATGAACAGAGATAAACACGTGCTAGAGAAAATGTGCAGAAAGATATGTGCCTATTCATTGTTGGGAGACAAGCTGAGAGATGCAGCCCCTCCAGAGGGCAGTGTGGTGATTCCACAGGAGGCTAGGGTTGGGGTTGCCATACGATCTTGCAATCCTGTTGCTATGTATATACCTGAAAGAACTGAGAGTGAATACACAAATGGACATTTATACACTGGTGTTTCTGGTGGCGGTGTTCATGATTCACAGTGCATAAAGGTGACCTAAGGGTACAATGACTGAGGAATGGAAGGGGAGAACTGTGGTGTTAGCATACAATGGACTACTGAGCAGTTGCAAGAAGTAATGAAGTAGCGAGACATGTAACTAGGTGAATAAAGCTTAAGAACACTATACTGAATGAAATGTCAGAAACAAAACAACAAATATGCCTCCCTCATATGGACTAACTATAATATACAAACTCAGAAAATTGAAGTCAAGAGCATGGGTTATCAGGTTGGGGCCTATAGCAAAGTTTCCTAGATTGTAAGCTCTTACAGTAGACACATATATTTAGGAGTTGTAACCAATGTTTCTAAACTCTGAGATACTGAGCTATTTGTATATAGCCTGGTCATTCCCTGAAATTTCAGGTATTTATGTGGCACATGAGACTCAGAGTTAGAGCACTGAAGTTGTGAAAGTCAGCATTATCCCATTCAGCAGCTTTAAAAAAAAAAACAAAAAAGTGATCAGACTTAGTCTAGAGATATGAATGAAGCTGACCTAGACAGGACTAAGGTAAATCAGAATACTGGGTAAAGGATGGCTTTACCATAATTTCGAACTTCAACTGTTGTGTAAGACCAAAAAGAGTGATGTTTATTGGTGCAAAATTTATATTTTGGGTAGCAATCTAATTTAACTTGTATGGTCAGTTTCCTTGAACACCATAATTATATGGAATCTTGAATAGGTGTGAGATCTTGTTGGTTGTACAGGTTGGTGTGATGCCCTGATATATCTTGATATATATTTGGGCAGAGAATTAAAAAGTATTTGCAAAGACCCTTTGAGGGACTGGGGAGAAAGAAGAAAATATTCAGCTTCCTCATCTGGGTAATTCTTGATATTCTTGCAAGCAAGTGGGGATAATAAATTCAAAAGGCTGAGCCCTCAATCTTGGGACTTCCCCTATGAAGCTTATTCCTGTGAAGGAGAAGCTAAGCCTACTGATAATTATGTCTAAGAGTCACCCCAGAGAGCCTCTTTTGTTGTTCAGATGTGACCTCTCTCTCTCTCTGAGCAAATTGGCAGATAAACTCACTGCCCTCCCCCCATGTAAGAAACAATTCCCAGGGGTGTAAACCTCCCTGGCAATGTGGGACCTGACTCTAGGGGATGAGCCAGGACCCAGCATCATGGGAATGAGAAAGCCTTCTTACACAAATAGAAATAAGGCAAAATAAAATCTCAGTGGCTGAGAGATTTTAAACAGAGTCGAGAGGTTATCCTGGAGGTTATTCTTATGCATTATATAGATATCCCTTTTTAGTTTATGGTATATTGGAGTGGCTGGAGGGAAGTACTTGAAACTGTTGAGCTGTGTATCAATAGCCTTAATACTTAAAGTGACTGTATAAAGATATAACATTCACAAAGTAACTGTGTGATTGTGAAAACCCTGAGTCTGATGCTCCTTTTATCCAGGTTATCAACAATTGAGTGGGGAAAAAAGAAAGATAAAAAATAAACAAATAATAGGGTGAGAAAAAAAGGTAAAAAATGGGTAGATCGAAATACTAGTGGTCAATGAGAGGGAGGAGTCAGGGGTATGGGCTATATGAGTTCCTTTTTTTTTCTTCTTATTTCTTTTTCTGGAGTGATGCACATGTTCTAAGAATGATCATGGTGAAGAATATACAACTATGAAAAAAATTACTGAGACACTAAGTAGTCCATGAAATGAGAAAGTCTGGGAACTTGAATACTCAGCATCTTCCTCCTTTGCAACAAAATTCTTAGGATTTCTGTATATATATATATATATATATATATATATATATATATATATATATATATATATATATATATATATATATATATGATATAAAATGAATAACCCTAGAAATAAATGAACATTTCTCTATTCATGCTTCATTATGTTGCAATGCAAAGTTAAAGTCAAGATAATTTCAGAGAAGTTTACATTTCCAGGGAATATTTATTTCAAAACATTTCTCAAGGTAAGCAAATGGCCATCAATTGAGTCATGAGTCTGGGTTATCCAGGAAGGCTATGGAGGCTAGTGTAACTGGCAAAATTATCTTCAAGCAGGGCCCTATGCCATCAGTGCTGCAGTGTAAGAGAAAGAGAGCCCTTGACTCCAAATTCTAGTTCTATCACTTGTGGACTATAGAAACTTCAAAAGTTATTCACATTGTCCTCACCTGAAGTTAGTGGAATCCAGGGAGAAATCCTGCTTCATACAGTGATATTGTGAATTAAATAAAATATAAACCAAAGCAGCACAATGCACAAAGTAGCTTAATAAGTATTACCCTAGATATTCTTTCATTCTACCCTAAATGTTCACTACAATTAAGGATGCAAGAGTCTCAGACAGTCTTTCGAAGACATTATGCAGTCAGGGTCCATGTTGATTCCCTCTTGGTTGTTTCTCCCAACAGACACACCATTCCCAGTCTGTCTTCTTATCTGCCTTATCCACAGGCACAAGCTTAATCTCACCACAACACAAATCCAAATACTCTACTCAAAGCCTTCAGTGGCTCTCCCTTGCCAACAGAATAAATTCCAAATTACCGAGTCTAACAATCAAGGCCCTCCTGTGGAAACTCCAATATAAAACAGGAGTTAAGAGCAGACTCCAGAGTTTGATTTTTCAAGATTGGAACTCTGTAAGTTTAAACATCCTCTCCGTGACTCAATTTCCTCATATGAAAATGGATAAAGTAATAGAGGCTTCCTGAATGGAGGAGGTAGAGAGTAAGTGTGTTAAGGTAAGTACTTAGAGCAGCGTTCGGCATAGGGAAGGTACTAATTAGGTGTTAAATTATTACTACTAGGACGTGTACATTCTTACTTTCATCAGAATTGCAGGACACTTTCTGAACAAATTCTACATTTTGTGCATCTGTCATTTTCCTTATGCTTTCCCTAAATCTAAACTCCTTTTCTAAGTTTCCTCTTCCCCCAAACCTTGCAAATTCTATCAGCCCTTCCGAAGTCTCTCTTGGAAGCTTCCCCAGATCTCTTTTACTTGACTACTATGAAATTTTACTTCCACCCTCTACTTTACTGATCATTTTCTGCCTTGTATGGATAACCTCATTTTCTTCAGACCCCTACTTGTATTTTATAAACAAATTTTTGTTGTTGGTTAATGTTTAGAGTCTATTACTAAAGTTCCAGAATCTATGTGTGTGTTTTGTTCACCATTGCATACTCAAATTAAGGTGTCTGGTATGTCATTGATGCACAATAATAATTTCATGATGGGTGAATGAATGAATGAATATGTCTCTACCATTCCAACAGAGATTTCTTTTACATCTTTTATATGTACTATAATCAGTTTCATTCACTGGTGAATTTTCCCTGATCCAAATACTCTATCTTTTCAACAACAACCTTATTATCAAGAGAATATTATATTACTATCACTCACATTCATTAAATTATTATATGATAAAAAAGATAGTGAAACAGGACACAATATCTATTTGCTTCATTCTTTTTGTTATGATTGACGTAAAAACCAGATTAAAAACACTAAAACTAACTCGATAGTTTATGCTTTAATTTCTATGTATAATGCTACCCAGGAAGTTTGAAAAATCACTAAGAGAATGTATATTGGTACAGAATTTCACCTCAAAAGTTGATTTTGTTTGGACTATAGTCCCTATATGTGTTATCTGTGATACAAATGCACATTACTGGAATTTTTTTGCATGTTTGCAGAGAAGCACATAAGTGGGCCCAGAATATGAACAATAACTTGGAGTGTGAAAATATTACACTTAATAAAGCTAAAACCAAGAAAATTAAACAATTTATTGTTTAGGAAGATATAAATATAAAATGAAAATATTTTTAAAACTTCATGATGCTGATAAATGCAAAATTCAACTTACTGGTTACCTAGAGAATAACCCTGATGGCATGGGAGGAGCATATAGATATCTGAAAGTTATTGGTGATGTTTTAATTCATAGGTTCAGTGGTGGTTTCACAGAAGTCTTTACATATTCTGCTTCATAATACTCATATATTATTTATATTTAAAGATATATGAAATATTTTAAAAGATCAAATTAAAATCATTGTGTTACTCAAGAAAAGAAAGAACATGAAAAGGAGGAAGAGGAGAAGAATTAAATGAATTAGAGCTACACAAAACAAAAGAAATTTTCTAGGTTCAGTTTGTTCCATCAGAGTTAAACTTGGCATCAGGACAAACCAGAGGCCTAACAGTACTTACATTTTATTTGAGTTACTTTCTAATTAAGGGGCATGATGATGGATTTTCCATTCATGAGTGTAATATAAAATTTCCTCTTTAAATAAGTGAATATATGTAAAAATTTTAAATCCTGTGTATTTTTAAGCTGATAATATTTGGGGACCTAATTATGCTTTCAGCAATTTTTTATAAAATAGTATGAAAAAAAGGTTAAGTGATGAACCACTGTATCAACAAATGTTTTTCAGAAGCAGACTTTTGCGGGCTTTTGGCAGTGCTGTTGGCTTTCACAATAGGAAAAATCAGTGTGCTATTAAAAAAATAATAAAATTTTTTGAAGAAAAAAGAGGTTAATAGGATTATGTGGGAGAAATGGTTATCTAAACTATGCCATTCTTTCAAACTCAGAGATCCCCTAATATTTAGCTAACTATGTTATCCTAGAATAGAAGTTCCCCAGCATCTCTTTCAACCATATGGTGGTAGCCTAGTGACTAAGTTATGGCCAACAGAATGTAAACACAAGAGGGTAGAAAGTCCTGGTGGAAAATGGCCTTTTTCCTGGCTGGGATGATGATGAAATGTTAGAACTGAAGCATTCATCTCACTCCAGGAACCTCTGTAGAGCAAAAAGAGAGTAGAAGTGTGGTTTTCTGACACTGTGAAGACCCATAGCATCCTTCAGTTACCTCCTATTATTGAGAGAGAAATAAACTTCTTATTAAAACCTCTGTTATATTGGGTTTCTGTTATCTGCAGCCAAACCTAATTCTAATTAACACGTTTGCAGGCAATCAAATCGCTTTATTCATTTTTCATTTTTTCCCTTTTTTTTAGGGCAGATTTGTAAATCTCTTAATGGTGGTAGAAATATAGTCTCCAAATTCTTACTTATGATGGGGTTATTGTATAGCCTCCAAAAATATGATGTCTTGAGATTTCATTTGATTAAATTGGGAGTATATTACCAACTGTTTGAACTAAAATAAGATAAACCATACATATATACTTAGTGTGGGTATATCTAAGTATAAATATAGACATACCTACTGTGTGTGTGTATATATATATATTGTATATATATATATTGTATATATATATTGTATATATATTGTATATATGTATATATACACACACTGAAGATTGAAATGATTTTGCCTGCTTCAATTGTATCTAGAAATTTCATTCAGAGGAAGTGTTGACCCCTAGTGATCTAAGCTGGGCCAATAATATTCTTTTCCCCAGGATCTAGAACATTGTACAAAGACACACAAGTTGGCTATAGTAAAAGAGTCTGGTAAAAATCAACAAAAGTATTTTGTGAGAGTAAATTGGCCATATAGAACTTGCAGTAAAGAGTATATATATTTTATTATTTCTAAATATTGTGATAAACATCATTTACATTGGTAAAAACGTATACTATTATGTACATGCACACATGCATGCATTTGCTTTCCAAAGAGCTGATTTTAAACATTGCCAGCATACCACTGCCTAAGCCAACTAGCTAGTAGATAACATTCCATGAATGAACAAGTGAAGAAGTGTTGTTAATCCAATCATAGAAACACAGGATTTATATTCAGATGTTGGAAGAGAAGTTGTTTTCTCTTTCTCTCTCTCTCTCTCCTTACCCCCTCCCTTTTTCTTTCACTCTCACTTCTTATGTAAAGGAGGAAGCACACAGTCTTAGGAGCCTATGGTTGTTGTACTATGACAGCAAAAGCAGTCATCTTTAGAATGAAGTTCATGATGCAAAAAGTAGGAGGGAGAGACAGAAAGAAGTCAGGCTCTCTACAGAAGATTTGAGCTGCTGCATTGAACCAATGCTACAGTTGCTTTAGCCAATGAATTTCCTCCATTTGAGCCAGTTTAAGTTAAATTTTCTGTTTTACCTGAGACCTGATTGCCCAACTATTTGACTTTGTAAATGATATCAATTCCCTTCCAAAAAACACTCTTTTTCTCTCATTCATGAAAGTTTGTGACTTAATCATCTAAAGGATTAGGTAGGAGGCTGGAGAAAGAAAGAATTCTGATACATCGATCTTAGAGCTAAATTCCACTTTGTTGTAATAAATACAGAAGATACATTCTCAAGAGTGATAAATACAGAAGATACATTCTCAAGAGTGATAAATACAGAAGATACATTCTCAAGAGTGTTAAGCATGGGATCTCTAAAGGATTCCACATGAGACAGGGACTTAAAGCTTACTAGTTTATTGCTAGAGAGAAAGAAACAGATAAAGAGCAAAGGTAGAGCAGGTGGGTGGGAGCCAGTGAAACCTGCTAGTAACAATCTGGAAGTTTTAAGTTTCTGAAAACAAATTTAATAAGTACATTAGATATTTTTTTAGGATTTTTAGGAAACTTGTTGATTGGCATTTGCCATATTGTGGCAGTTTGTAGTATTTGGCTGAAGTTTGCATAAAAGTAACCTCCAGAATAACCTCTTGACTCAATTTGAAATCTCTTAGCCATTGAAACTCCATTTCTCTTCCCCCTTTTGTTCAGTTCATCCATGTGTAGGTTGGAGGTTAGGCTCACCTTTGGAGCTTATGTCTCACAGTGCCAAGGCCAGCCATGTTCTGTGATGATAAGATTAGCTGTATTTCACGCTGTTCATTGCCAGCGTTTATATTCCTGGAAATTAAGGGGCGCAGAGCTCAGAGTGTGGCTTAGAAAAAGACCTCATTTGAGCAACAGCAGAGATTTTCTGGAGATTGCTCTTAGGCACTAATTCCAGGTTTAGTTTACTATTATAGAAATAAGTTCATAAGGGCAAGCCTTAAAATTGAGGCCTTGGATTCCTGCAGAATTCCTAATAGTTTTATTTTTTGCAGTTCCTTAAGGGACTTTGCAGACACTTTTTCTTTTTTTGCCCCCAACACTTTGAAATGTAGAGTATAAAATATTAACTTGTACAAAACATCAAGATTTTGATCCTTATTCCAGGTTTTATGTTAAATAAAGTTGAATTAGGTTGTTTAATTTACTAGAGGGATTAAATTAGATAGTGCAAATTTTGGATAAAATAAACATTTTTTCTATCTTACACAAAAATTAAAGTTTTAAAATACAGACAATATTATTTTTTACCTTGTATATTGTATATTGATTTATTTTGGTTTTAACTATATCATATAAAGAGTAAAGTACCTCAGAAATTAATGATAATAGTTAATCTTTACAATCTGAGCATTAATTTTTATAAGTATTTTTAAATGAAGCTTTTTTAGAAATAAAAACATTAGACAGTTGTTTTGTATTAAGAAATCACAGCAGAACATTTGTTCTACTATATTTTTACACTTTTACCAGAGTTATGCTATTTAATGGATAAAATATAATATATATAGATATTTTAACTTTTTTTTTAAGTTAAGCACATATATTTTTAGAGAAGTATTAGAGCAAAGCAGTGTAACTGACAAGTGACTGTTTCTATGATCTGTATCCTTATTAAAAATAATTAAAACCGCAATTAATAACACCATACCATTGCTTAACATTATATAGGTGAGTATTAGGATATAACATTGATAGTATAAATATGGTTAAATTTTTAGGAATTTATACAATGTTTAAATATATGAATACCTTATTTATTTAAATTTAATTAGTAACAAGACAAAAAAATGTTTAACCATTGTAATATGATTCAAATACTTCTTATGTA
>PVIY010030744.1:0-30639 GCA_004026745.1 Myrmecophaga tridactyla | reverse complement strand
AACACCCTGCAATATTGGCATTATTTTGTTCCTCCTCATGCAAAAATATTTTTTAATTTGTATATTTAGTCACTATCATTGTACACTCTAGGCATTCCTAGATTATACCATCTCAGTCTTTATCATCTATCTTTACTTCTGGTTTCATATGTGCCCCAGCCCTCCTCCCTCTATCATTCTCACATTCAGCTTCATTCAGTGTATTAACATTATTGTGCTACAAGCAGGTAGTATTGTGCTATCCATTTTTGAATTTTTACAATCAGTCCTATTGCACAATCTATATCCTTTCAGCTCCAATTACCCAATATCTACCCTATTTCTATCTCCTGATAACCTCTGTTCTTAACTGAAATTCTCCAAGTTCACTCATTAATGTCAGTTCATATCAATGAAACCATAGAGCATTTGTGCTTTTGTTTCTGACTAATTTCATTTAGTATAACGTCCTCACGGTCCATCCATGTTGTTACATGCTTCATGACTTTATTCTTTCTTACAGCTATGTAATATTTCA
Source organism: Myrmecophaga tridactyla (assembly GCA_004026745.1). NCBI lineage: Eukaryota > Metazoa > Chordata > Mammalia > Pilosa > Myrmecophagidae > Myrmecophaga > Myrmecophaga tridactyla. The sequence continues at coordinate 30,122 of PVIY010030744.1, read as the reverse complement.
TCGTATGTATATACCACAGCTTGTTCAGTCGCTCTTCTGTTGATGGACATTTGGGCTGTTTCCATCTCTTGGCAATTGTAAATAATGCTGCTATAAACATTGGTGTGCAAATGTCTGTTTGTGTCCTTGCCCTCATGTCCTCTGAATAGATACCTAGCTATGGTATTGCTGGATCATATGGCAATTCTCTATCCAGCTTCCTGAGAAACCGCCAAACTCACTTTCACAGTGGTTGTACAAAAATGGTTAATTTATTACATTGATTACATATCTGTCATTGTTAGTGAAATTGAACATTTTTTCATATGTTTTGTCAAGACTTCATTTGTCTTCCATTTTCTTTCCATACTTTCATATTAGGGTAATTCTTATTTTGAAATAATTTTAAAACACCTTATGTAATTCTATTGCTAAACAATCGTTATATACACTACAATTTTACTCTTGTCTTTCCTTGTACATTTTTGTTCATAGTGGTCTTAACACAGATTTTTAGTGTTTGTGTTCAAACATATCAGTTTTGCCCAATATGTTTATTTTTTTCTTTTTCTTTTCTCCATAAAATGACCTGGGATAAGTATCCACCTACATTTTTCTCAAATCCTTCTTCATGGATGTTTTAACTAGAAGCTGGGATGGGACTCATCAAGCTCGTTTGCAACAAAAGTGCTCAGAATGACCATTTTTTTTATAGAGGCAGATTTGGCCAGGAGGAGCTTGTGGCAAATCTTCCCACAGCCGTCCTCCAACTGCTTCACAGCAAAGATATTTATGTCACTGTGAGTCTCTACACCTGTGGTCAGTGATTTCACGCTGCTCACGACTCATTTCATGCCGAGTAGCAGGAAAGGCTGCTGTGCCGCTTTCCCAGGCTGAACATGAACTCATCATTTTTTTGCAAGCTGTCCCACACTCTCCGTGAATTGCAGGAGGGCAGAAAACACACAGTAGAGTACTGCCTGGAGTTTTCCCTTAGGCTGCTTTGTGGATGTGCCTTTGATTTGCTGCATGTTAAATCAGTGGAGTTGAAAGACTAAAACACCCGTTAACCTAATTTGTAAACTGGGAGGTCCTTTATAAAGGCTGTGTCTGTTGACATTATAATCAGAAATAAGGGGATCATTAGACTCTTCAATAAAATATGACAAAATATGTCATTGCTTTTCATGCCACAGATTAAAAATTCTGTTCTCATGCTAAGTGTATTGTGCTGGTTTTGTTAAATTTAGATCTAGAAGGACAAGGTGATTTTGGCTATACATATTAATGGAACTTGACCTAATTATGCAATGTGAATTCTGCCTCTAGATAGGTACACAGGCTCGAACAGAGCAAATTTTTATTAAGAAGTTGCATTTCATTAAAACTTAATATGAAATTATGTTAAAAGCCTTTGTTTGGGGACACTGATGATGTTTAGCCAAAAAAAAAAAAAAAAAAGTGACAGCAGTTCCACTTTGGGGCAGCTGATGCAAGGCTGGCCAAGACCCTGAGAACATGTTTTAAAAAGACCCTATACTGGCAAGATACATAGAGATGACTTCATGGGACTTCTCAGTCTGGAATGTCTTTGCTTCTGTTTCCAATTATTTTTGCTGGATTTTTTGACAGAGTGGTTTTTAAATTTTTAAAAAAGATCTAAACAAAAATAATTGTCAACTTATTGAAGTTAAACTTTAATCCTGCTGCTCCTATGACATCACCTTGGCATCACAGCTTTCGCCATCTGATGCTACTCTTCCTGAGCCTTCCCTAAACCAGTGGTCCACACGTACATGTCTGCCAGTGCTTACACGTAACTCTGGGCATGTAGATATTTTCTAAGGTGATGAGGGCACAGGAAGTGATTGAGTCTCTCTCCAATTTCTCAATCTCTTTATGTACTCTTTTCAAAGACTTGATCTGCCTCAGAACTTGCCCTTTCTCTAAACCATTTTCATAATCACCCTTGTTCTGACATACAAAAGGAACAGCAAACAATGAAATAAAACACAGAAGCCCATCTGAAACCCATCTTTAGCCTTAGTTTCCTGTAGGATGTGAAGAACCTTCCTAAATATACAAATTAACCAAATATTAGTGCCGCAAGGACAAAGTGAGTGACTGTGACTGGCTAACAAATATTTGGCAAGCCAGATGTTTTCCAATGATTTGCTTTCAACAAAACTGAAAGAAGACCTAAATGGGTTAAGATGAAAAATCACTAGAAATAATTTTTAATTTAAATGATGAATTATCCTGTGATTTTTCTTTTACTTACAATTAACAAACAATTTAAAGAACTGAGGGACATCGCTATCATAAAACTCCTTTCACTCATCTGTCTTTTAATGTAAACAAATCTTCTAAGTAGGAAGGACAGAGAAACAAAAGTATGAGTAGAATTAGTACTGAACCTTGTATACTTTTAGCTATATGTAATCGTTGCCCATGGATATGTGAGCTAATTGTAACAAAAAAGGAAAGAAAACCTCATCCATCTCATTAAGAAAAATATTCTACAAGACCAATATATATGTATGTTGTGTTGGCCAAATGTGAATTGATAATAATTGTAATGATAATTCAGTCCAGAAGAAATAGTTTTCATGTGTGTCTGTGAATTAAAATGCCTATTCTCAGGACTCTTATTAAGATTTAAACGTGCACTTTTGTTTGTTTGTTTGTTTTGGCAGAGAACTGTACGGTATGATTACCAAAATATTTTCAAGTAAAACAAATATAACACTGGGTTTAAAATACTATTATAATTATTTTGGGGAAGAGAAATGGAAATATGAGTTCAAGTTGAAAAATAAATGATGTAGAATTTCCAAACTATTTAATTCCTGCAGATTATGCAAAGGAGGGTATCTGGCTGATCATTTGACCTTTACATGTTTTTGATTTTCTCATGTTTGCAATGCAGGGTTTGGATGGATCTATTTGCTGTTTTAGCTGCTGAATTCTTTTTTTTCAGGTAGAATTCCAGGATGGACATAGAAGCTGAGTTACTCTGGGGAAGCTGCCGGTGGCCACAACATTTCCATTTCCTCACTGCCATGCCGGGAAGGAGCCTTGAGGAATTTAAATGGAAAGCTCCACTTGGAGACCAGGGGCTCAACAAAGGCCTTTCTGATTAAAAAATTATTTTATATTTCTAATATTAAGATAGCTAACTAAGAAGAAACAAACATTTCTAGCCTTCAACCTTATGCGGTGTATAGGCTTAAAACAGAGCTTTGTTTACATATTAATCCATAATGTGATTAGTCCTTTTGCAAAGTAAATAAGAAAAAGAAGCAGGATTTCATAGAACTGTATAAAACTGTATGTAGGCTGTTTGCTTTCCGTGACAGCAAATGTGCCACATGTTGAACATTTTGGAGTCTTCTATACAAGTCCAGGGAATACAAGACTTCCTACTGGTTAAGTCTAATTGGATTTGCCAATGATTTCTTTCGTTCTATGAAATAGGCAGTTTGATGGAACTGATTTTGTTTGTATAGAACATTTACAATAATATGGACCAGCCCAACAGTTACTTTTAATATTTTAATTTTAAACTGATTGCTGTTCTATCTGTCTCCAGCACACATTAGGATACAACCATACATCACGTGGACAATATCTTTAGCTGAAGATTTTGTGTTAGAGACTGATGATTAATTACTCTTAGACCTCCTGTTTTTATATTAAGGGTAATAGCACATTTTTCATGTGATTCTCATAATTCTCAATTTTATGCTGCTCTCATAACCAGGAAAGGTGAAGAGAGAGAAGGGAAAATCTGACAGGAAAGGGAAAAGGAAATTGTCTTAACTACTGAATTACCCAGTTTGTTTCTTGAGCATTCTTAGCTTGTGGACCATTTAAAATACCAGCCTCAGACGTTGACATTAGTTAAACATGAAGACAATTACTCTAGAGGCAAAGAAATGAAATTATTCATCACTTTCCACAAAAAGCTTCCTAGTAGAATAATTTTAGGTTAAAGTTTGTGGTTCAGGTAGGTATGGAGATGAAAAAGTTAAAGTGAAAAATTAGGAGGTTGATCCTTGAGTTCAGTCAGATCATCTGATTAGATAAGAAGACATTATTAAGTAGAGTTCATGGGAAATGGAAAGCTGATGTGATAGTTCTGTAATCTTTTCACTTAGTTAAAATGTGAAGACCACAAGCAGTGTTTGAATATCACTCCACTGAGAGGTACATTCATGAGGGGCTAGTCAGGAGCTAAGCTTTCCAAAAGGACCTTTAGAAAAGGATGATGGAAACGTGTCTCAAACAATGCAAATAGGCAATTCAGTTTTAATCACCAGAAATCTTATCTTCTGGAGAGATTACACTGGCAACATGGTTAAATACTATGACTTGCTTCATAACACAATAATGGAGTAAGTTTGTTGCACTTTAGCTAAATACATTATGTCAAAATGTAAGGTGAAAAGATTTCTGACTTGGTTAGACAATGTCAATGACAATTAGACTACTGCATAGTCTAATTATATAGTTATGTTTTGTTTTCCCTTTAAAGACGAGTTAATGGAAAAATTTGTCAATTTGATTAATGTTGGCAGGTTTTAAAACCTTTAGAACTCACATTTACTATAACCAAGAATTTCCGTTTTTCCATTTGGGAAGAGAGAGAGAGAGAGAGAGGTGTGGAAACTGGAACAATTGGAAAAGGTATTAGGCAAGTATAGTATTTGCATGATTTGAAGATGGCAAAACACTGCTTGATATATTCAAGTAACTAGGATGCATTCATCTTTTTCATGATGCATTTTAGAGGTGGCCTTCCTGTTGTTCGCTAAGCTACTAAAACAATTCAGTTGCAAAGCACACAAAAGTGTTATCTTCCAGCAATCATACACCAGTAATCTATACATTCAATGCTGCAAATTTTCATGCCTAGTAAGTTTGCTAAAAATTACTTCATAATATTGAAGGATCCATTTTCAATCTTCTTCTGATTCTACTTATTTCTGAGGAAGAAAAGAACATTGGAAGTGTGTAAGAGACATCTTTGAAGGAAGAAGACACAATGAATCTAATGTTAAGAAGCAATCCCAAAGAAAGATGTAAAAACTAAATAATGATCTAATTCCAAATGTATTTCCCAAAATGAAATATATACAAAGCAAGTCCATCTTGGGATTGTTTTTCAACCAAGTTTAAGAAAATTCCTTTTAACATGAAAAGCCATTATCAGAGTGTTAACACTCTGCCACCTACTGGACAATTTGTCAACTCCTTAGAAATACATGCAGAGCTGAAAATGTGCATCACAACAATGAGACTTCAAGAGCCTGCGACAAGGACAAAGCTCTGAATAGATATGGGCAAACGTTTCAATTTTTGTGACAACAAATGATTTTCCCGTTTATGAGTGAAGACTTTTTGCAACCATGACTCACATGCTCAGGATCAATTCTGTAATGTCTAAACAATAACAACCACCAGAACAATAAAAGACTTGCTTCTAGGGCTATTTTAGTGCCAACAACTTTAGAACCCATTCCCACATATACATTAACAACCTATTTGTGTGCATCAGGCTAAAAATGAAGAGGGGTCTGGAGGAAAGTTCTGGGAGCTTCTTGCCCACCATCCCCCTCATCTTCTGGGAAAACAAGTATGAGGGCCATCCTCCTGAAATGACAGCTCTTGTACAGGTGGGATAGAAGATGCCAGCACCTCAACTGTCAACAAAGGGTAGCTGCAGCTTTGGACAACAAGAGTCAAATTCTATAAGATTTTACATACACAATTTAATAAATCATGATGACATGGTGCATTAAACCAACCCAAGTGAGATTTCATAATTTAGTATAATTCTGACTGATTATAAATCTTCATAAAGATACCATAGATTAAGAAAAGGGTCTGCCAGCAGCCAGTGAAGCAAATGAAAAGAAGAAAAATAGAACATGACAATTAAATATGAACTCAAAGAAACTTCAAACTGAGAAAGGATGTGAAGAGTATGTGAACCTAATTTCTAGAAAGAAGTAAACTAAAATCCAAGAGATTAAGCGATGGAGAGCAGTTTAGAGCAGAGGAATGCTTGAGTCAAATCCTAGATTTGTCGTGTACCAGCTGAGTAATCTTGGCCATTATTAGGTGTCTCTTGGAGTTTAAATTCCTCATCTGTTCATGGTAAATACATTACCTAACTTACAAAATGGCCAAGAAGATAATTAAGATAACATCTGCAGCTCAATGCCTCAAGCCATGACAGGTGCTCAATAAATCTTATCATCTTACCCAAAGCCACAAAACCAGGGCTGAGACTGGCACCCACATCCTACTTGTTGGTGAGATAACATTTCCATGGCTGCACTAGTACAGGGTTTCCATTTAAGTCATTTAAAAACTCAGGTTGGGCTCCATTGGTCTGCATGTCAACAGGTAGAAACTGGATCCAGACAATCAGCAAGATCCCTTTCCACACTAAGATTCTCTGGTGTCAGGATTACGGAATACATGCTTTAGAAACATACTCTGAAAATTCATGAAAATTTACTGTTTGCTTTTGGAAACAAACAAAATTTGGAGGTAGTTTAATGCAGTGGTAAGGACACAGAACATGAAGCCAGACTTTCTGACAGCTCTGCCAGTTATCAGCGGTCTAACTTTGGTTGCCACTCTTTTCCGTGACTCAATGCCCCCATCTGTAAAATGGGGTAATAATTCTGTATATTTTCTAGGGTTGTGGTGAAGATATATGAAATGCCTGGGGCAGAGTAATCCTTTCCCCCCTCCCCAAATGTTAGCTCACTCTCCCTCTCGACAAATTGCACACCATATTTTAATTATACAAAGATGCATTTGTGATCCAAAAACAGGGATTTTAAATGTATGGTGCGAATCCTATCATTTCCCATCCTGTAGCATGAAAGATACCAATTTTCTAACGTGGCAGTCTATCCTCCTGTGCCTAGATGAGTCCTCAGCATCCTTCTCAACACAGAACTCTAGAGTAGGCAAGTGACACGAAACCTACTTGCAATGACTGCTTTTGTTGATTTGTTCAAGAAGTTTGGATTTAAACTTTATCTGTAAAACTTGTTGGGATCAAAAGATAAACCTCATACCGACACATCCACTCCACTTTTTGCTTTAGTGTGACTTTTTCATAGCAGTTTTGAAAAATTAACACAAGATCTGTTTTTATCTGCTTATTTTTTCACATGAGAAATGTACATATTTAAGAAATCATCATTAAAATTGATGTATAAAAATGTGCTTTGTTGGAAGCACTATTTCTAGAAAGGTTATTAGTGCTGATATGTTTGATAACATATTTGTTTCTCATGAAATTTTACTTCATAGGAAAGGCAAAAAAGTTTTTACATTTGCTAGAACAGATCTGTTCCTATTTTTTAGACTAAGAATCACCTTCCATATGCAACCTTTCCTCAAACAAAGGAAATCAACACGGAAACAGATCAAAGGAGATAAAAGATAGCATGAGTGACCCAAATTATTGAAGACGGCCCTATCATAACCTGTTTCCAACAAGGGATTGGTATTGATCGCCTATCTTTTATGGCTGTGAGAACAAGATAGCTAATTTAGAGGAAGAAGGGCCGCAAGGATACAGAGTTCAGCAAAGGTCTATTTGGAATGGCAGAGTTTAAGACCACCTAGCAGGCAGATGTCTACTCTTCCTAAGGACAGAATTTCAAAGAGAAATCAGCAAGAACAGAGCAAATGCAGAATTCTGAGGGCAGAGATGGTGGAAGAGCCAGTTGCCACTCCATCTATATTATTTGTGCATGCTCTTTTTAAAGGTATATAATATCACTAATATTTGAGCATATATTCTGTAGCAGGTACTGTGCTGAAGAACCTTACTCATTCAATCCTCACAATAAGTCTAAGTGATAGGAACTAATATCCCCATTATACGGATGAGAAAACTGAGGGATAGGAAAGTTACATTACTTGCCCCAGGCCAACGCTGCCAGTTTCCAGCAAGGCCAGGACTTGAGCTCCAGGACTTGATCTCTCAATCGCTGATTCTACCACCTCTGTACTTAATTGCCGCACGAAGGCTCCTTGCAGTGCTGGCCATGGAAAAGTGGCCAGGCCCCAACTCTCTGAGTTTCCACGGCTGGTGGGAACTATGTACAGTAGTTCCAGCCAGATGAGAAAGGGTGTCAAACAGAACTTCTGTCAGACCCCTGGAGGGACTGGAAAATCCCTGTACTGATCAGGAACTTCATATTTATTCAGAAGGGGATTTTGATCTGATCGGGTCCCAGCGATGCCCACCTGCTCTGTGCTCTAGAGTGAGATGGAACAGTTAACAGGGCCCCTTAGGGACTGCGGATGGGCTCCAGAAAGGCTGGTTCATTACCCTCAGACTGGCTGTGAGGAAGAAATGACAGGCCTGTATACTTCTGGGGTTGTTTGGAATAGCTGGGATGGAACTAGTGTTGGCAGCCCAAACTAAATTTTATGGTGGTTTAAACAGTAAAAAGTCACTTTTGGAGAAGAATAAATAAATGTATTTTGAATGATGTTCCCTTCAAGTTGTTTTGAGAGGATACACATTTATCAAAGGAAAGACATTGAATTCCAAACTTGGTAAATCATTTATGGACATATCAAAGTGGCAAAGCATTGAACACATGATGGGTTTATTAACCCAAGATAACATCATATCTGAAATCATGTCTCTAAAAAACAGGTCTGGATAAAATAAGAACCTGACAGCAAGAAGACAACATTGGTTGACTTGAAATATGTCATTTTATGTGTACTTTATTTTTTATTTAAAAATGTGTTTAAAAAATTTTCCATTAATTGCTTTCTTATTGGCTTTAACAAAATACTTTAAATAATTAAAATGGGGACTTGATGAAGTCTAAACTGTGAGAACGCATATAAAATAACAGTAAGGTTCTTGCTCATTCTCCACTTCTGCAGCATCACTCCTCAGCAGTAGAAACAGTTAACAATTTGAGGTATGTAATTCTAGACATTTTTCCTGTGCACATAAACCTGTGTGTAGACTGTATAATTTTACAAAAATGGGAACTACCGATCTACCTAAATATATATTCTCTTGCAACTTTCTTTTTCACTTAACACATGATGAATATTTTTCTATGTCAATACATACAGACCTGCCTCGTTAAAAAAAAAAGCTGTATGGTATTGCAGCATATGGACAGATTATAATACATCTAACTATTCTGCTATTGATTGGAATTTAGGGATATCCGTCTTTGGAACATTACAAAGAATACTGCAAAGAGCATCTTGGATCCACATAATGATATGTATAGAAAGACCTGCATTTTCGTAGGGTAGGTAGTAAGTAGAAATGCTGAGCCAAAGCATATGCAAATTTCTAATTTTGACAACTCATACTAAATTGCCTGCTTTTCCTTGATCATTAGTGAGGCTGAATACCTTGTAATGATCTTGGTTATTTGTTTCATCTTCTGTGACTTCCTCTTTAAAATCTTTCTCCATCTTTAAAATTGTGCGTGTTTTTTTCCTTTTGGGGGGATTTATAGATCCTATTTATATTTTAGTGTTAATAACTTAGACTCTGGAGTCAGGGAGATGGAAGTTTCAATCCCTGTTCTCTTCTTTTCAAGTATGACTTTGGGCACATTACTTAAAGTCTCCAATTCTCTGACTAGAAAATGGGGATGATAAGTGCACACACCTGATGAATTTTTCTTGAGTCTTAAAAATAATAGAATGGTTGTAAACTTTTAGAATGGTAGCTGGTACAGCATATGCGCTTAACAAGTGTTATCTGCCCTATAGTTGCAAACACCTTTTTTCATGCTGTTTGCTTACAATCGTAGTTTCAGAAATTGTCAAATTACAGAAATTTTACATTTAGATAGAGTCCAGTCAGTCAAATTTTCATTCTTTTTTTTGGCTTTGGGATTTTGTAGTATGTTTAGGATTATAACACCTAGATTATAACAAACATGTGGTCTCCTATTTCCTTCTAGTACACTTGTGGCTCTAGATTTTACACTTTGAATTTAAATACATCAGTATTTGTTTGAAAGTTTGGCAAAAGGTGGCATCTTTTTCTGAAGTTTCGGTCATTTCTTCACTCATTTGAAATGGCAATGTCATCATATACTAAGTTGCAGGATATACACAGGTCTGTTTCTGTTTCTGGACATTTTCGCTTTATTCTGTTGATCTATTTATCCTTTACTGCATCAGTCCTATGATATTTTAGCTACTTAGCTTCATGGCACATTTTGAAACTTGAGAAAGGAAGATCCTAACTCCTTTACATTTCTTGGTTATATTCGTTTTCTTGTTTATGTCTTTCTTCTGCATTAGAATGCGTCCATGAAAGGAGGACCTTATCTGTCCTTTTAATTGCTATATCTCAATTGCCTGAAACAATGCCTAGGCCAGAGAGGGCATTCAGTATATAGAATTTAAATAAATCAACTTAAATCAGGCTTTTTTATACCCATTTTTTTTTCTGTTCCTGAAAACTTTTAATTGTTAAAATAACACAAATATAGAAAACAACATAAAATAGATATATACAGAAACACCCTTGGAACCACCACCCTAAAATCAATTTTTTGAAAGAATAAAACAATTTTGCTCTCTATATAATTATTCTGCCAGCAGCAGTAGTGCTTTTTTTTTTTTTTAACAATAGCAGTAGTTTTAAAAGCAGTCGTTTTGCTAGGATCATATTGCTTTGTATACCAAGGTTTGGCAAGATTTATCTATTTCTATTGGTATTATCTATTTAAAATCTTTTACTCTTCTACTAGTTTTAGGGAGGAAAAATAGCTACATCATGGTACGTTCACCTCTAATTAGCTAGAGGAATGCCATTTGAAGTAAACACCTTTTTTTTCCTTCTGTATCTCTGAAACACTTAGCAGAGATGTTGAGACACAGGGGCAAGTTTCATGTCTCCCAGTTCTTCATATTTTTTTAAACATAAAAATCATACTTTTTAATTATATTAATTAACATTAACTGGAATGAAGGAAGTGAGCTAGAAAAGCAAGGCTTTCTTCTTCCTATTCACTCCGCTATTTCTGATATGAATTTGAAAATATTGGAAATAAAATAATAGAAGTATTGGAAGGAAAGACAATATTATAGGAGCAATGAAGAAGTAAAGTCTTTGGGATGCTTCTCTTGAAATACATTTACTTTTTTGCAGATATTCTTATTGGCCGTGGAAGTGCTGGAGCTGATATAAGGCTAGCTAGTAGGGCATGAAGAGGTTGAATTAAAACCCTTCCACTATTGAAGGGACAGGGTGGAGAGTGTGTTGGAAAGCATGACTGGGAGGTAGCTCTGAGATTGACAGCTTCACTAACAGTGCTGGAATCATCTGGAACTTACTAGAAATGCACGTTCTCGAGTCCCAGTTTAGACTGAATCAGAAACTCAGGAGGGGCTCAGAAATCTGCTGTAACAAGCCCTCCAGGTGATTTTGTTGTGGGCTAAAGTTTGAGAATCACTTGCATGGTGTGTCAGATGGGGTGGGAGGTTAAACAATCTGCAAGTGATAAGATCCTCGTCCCTATCATCTTCCAAGTTGTGAGAATAAAAGGGAAGTTGAGAAAGTCATTTAAGAAAATAGGTGAGACTTTTATAATTGGTAAGCAGTTTAGGCAAGTGTTCATCCTCTTTCTCTCCACAAACCAGACCATCCACAGGAAGAACTACTTAATTGGATACTAATGAGGCAAAACTTTTCTGCCTTTCTTCCGCCAGTCTTTAAGACACAAACAAGCATTTTCTATGAATGCTGTCCAGCAAAATTAGGTTGATGTATTTTCTACAGCATGTCTATGAAGAAGTGTCACCACATCTCCATGTGTTATGTACCAGGGCTTTTGCTCTTTCATGGCTAACAGAAGGCTTTATTTGTGTTATATTTAAAATCCCTCATTTCACCTAAATTATTTCCATTACTTGAAATAAACCCACATGCCCAAAGATAAATACTATGGCTCTTCTTCTCTCTTTCTTTCCTTTAGTGGTGGTGACGGGTTGCTTGCCAGATATCCAGAATGTACTTGAAAAAAAATTATGAATATTTCTACTTAACACTTTTAGTGGAACAGACTGAATCTTTGAAGAAATATTTTGGGGTGGTTGAATATAAATATTTTCAATCCATGTGCATAAATTAGCACGCAGGTAAGATTCTCAGATGTTATCTTACCCTCCCACATACTTCTCAGTGGTGACCGGACTCTTGTCTAACTTTTTAACTTCTCTTTGGAGTTTCAGCCTTGTTTCTATCCTGCCTGGTGGCTGACTCAACACGTGACAATTTCTGTGCCACAAATTTGCACCCTAAATCACAGAAATATCTCAAACTTAATTAATGACTGTTAAATGCTTTAAGTTGAAGATATTTATTCTCACAACAGAGTGTATATTCAGTATATGCTCATCTCTGAATATATTAGAAGCAGCTATTTAAGATCTGATTTCTGATGAACTCAAAAAACAAGAGACGGATCTCTAAAGAGTGTGGTTATAGTAAGAGAAAAATAAATCCTTCTGAAAGAAAGAAAAAGGAATTGCATTTCCTTTCTTGTTTGCTCCCTATGAGGACTAAATTATGGTATACTTCTCCTTTCTCTTCAAAAGGACAGAAGCCTTTTGTTCTCTAGGATTATGATGATAAAGCTTTTGACTAAAGCACAATGAGTTGCCCACTTTTTCTAAGCATGCAACAATAAAGCCATGATCCACACTAGAAATGAAGTCACTCTCCAGGTAATTAAAAACAAACAAACAACAGCACACTAACTATAAGCATCTGCAGTTTAGGAAAACTTGCATGCTGTTATACATATGTCACATGATGAGACAGCTCTTATAAATGTGAAAATTAGGAGCCCATCTTCAAGTTTTATCTTCCCATTAAAATGATGACCTTCAGCTAAAGCCTCTTTTATGTACTCCTTTATCTTGCTTTTTACATGATCTGGTGATCTTTGCGATTTCCATTCCTATTTGTATTTGCTTTAATGTAACCATTATTGTCTTGAAATGTACAATAAGTCATTTAAAATTTCATCTGATTTTCCTACTGAAAAATTTATGCACTGTGCCATACGGAAAATGCCACCTGAAAATAACATCTACAGAATGATCGAGCACATATAAGTGAATTAAATTTCTCAGGTTCTTGACATTCCCAAAATTGTTGTGCAGGATAACAGAACAAAGGTTTGGGATTCATACAGGCTTGTGGTGAGGGACAGCCAAATGAAGTTTTAGGATTCAGACAGAATTCGTTTGAAGCCGAAAACCCATCACTTAATTAGATGAGTTACTTTAGCTCAAGTTTAACCTTTCTGAATTGTGTTTTTTTCTTCTGTAAAATGATGCTCATAATAATTATAATAGTAGATACCAGTTATTGACTGCTGAATGCTTTACACAAAACTAGGCACTTTTCCTACTTTATTTATAATCTGCCTAATAATCCTTTGTTATAGGAGAAACAATTCCTTCCTTAAAGGAAGCTAGGCTAAGAGAGACTATACAAGACTAGTCAGCAGTATATCCTGTTGGATTCTGAAGGCAGCAGGCTTTCTGTTAAAACAGCATCACCTCACTGGAGAGTTGGGTGCAGATTAAATGAGATATTGGACATGAAAGCACTTCCCAGGCTATGTGCACTCGACTCAACCAAAGCTTAATCTACTAAAATATGAAGACTGCTATTCTGCAAAAAGTACTTAACGTCAATAATGCCATTTTCCTTCAAATGTAACCTGTTTCCTTGAAAACTCTTTAAAAATTAAAGTGAGATAGATACATGCAGGGATAGATGAATAGAATGATATGGAAAACTTGGCAAAATGTTAAAAGTTGGTAGATCTGGGTATCTGGGTGGGGGTTATGTTGGAGTTCTCTGTGTGGTTTTTCAGTATTTTTCCTGTAAGACTAATAATATTTCAAAATAAAAGTAACAACTGTAAGGTGGAACTCACCTGTAGACCGTCTTTGTATAGCACCCTCAACCCCTAACAGTGTTCTTTTTGTTTTTCAAAACAGCACAGAGTTTTAATTTTATGGATAAGTATAACCCAGCCACCACTACTGTCTCTAATTTGGGGCAGGAAGCATAGGGTTGACAACTTTCAAATTTTTAAATAAAGAATATTTTTAAAAACTATCATCAAATATGACCCAACATTTGATAAAAAACAGTGGTATTTTTGATACAGAATAGTAATTCCATCAACAAGTCATCTTGGGGACGTTTTGGGTGTTATTTAAACAAGTATGCTGAGAAATTCTAAAAGCAAAATACATGCATGATTATCACTTAAAAGCCTAGCAACATCTATTCTGGAGCTCTGTGTGAAGAAGAAGAAGAAGAAGAAAAGAAAGATGAAGACTACAATAAAAAATCTCCAGCTTGAATGCAGCAAGTGATGGTAAGTCTAGATAAGCTTGTTTTTTCCCATAAGTCTGTTTTAAGTGTCTACCAGCCTGGACAATTCAGGGAGTCATCCAAGTTCTCATTTATTTCCCACATCTATAGCCCATTTCTAGTTATGTCTGGAGCCCTACTCCTTTCTCTTATCTACTCTGGGGTAGAGTCTGGCCAACTGGGAGATTGTGGATAGTGATGAAGTCAAAGGAGGAGGGAACTCAGCTTACATGATTATAGTCTTGAATCCACAATGAGGAACGTCCTATTTTCTTTCTAATTCACACCAGTTTGAAAGGATTATGTGCCCTAGAAAAGCTATGTTTTAATCCTGATCCAATTCTGTGGGAGCAACCATTTCTTTTAGCACCTATTCAATAAGCAGGTTGGAATCTTTTGAGTAGATTATCTCCATGGAGATGTGACTCACCCAATTATGGGTATTAACTTCTGGTTAGACAGAGATGTGACTCTACCCATTACAGGTGGGTCTTGATTAGTTTACTTGAATACTTTAAAAGGGGAAATATTTTGGAGGCAGAGCCACAAAAGCCATGAGAAACATGAGAGCTCCTATGCAGACAGAGACCTTTGGAGATGAAAATGCCCCTGGAGGAGCTTCATGAAGCAAGAAACCTGGAGAGAAAGCTAGTAGACATCACCATGTTCACCATGTGCCTTTCCAGTTGAGAGAGAAACCCTGAACTTCATTGGCCTTCTTGAACTGAGATATCTTTCCCTGGATGCCTTAGATTGAACATTTTTATAGACTTGCTTAACTGGGAATTTTCATAGCTTTAGAACTATAAACTTGCAACTTATTAAATTCCTCTTTTTAAAAGCCATCCTATTTCTGGTATAACACATTCCAGCAGCTAGCAAACTAGAACACCATCCAAATCTAAAATTGTGGTGCACTCCATGGGATGGAACTTGAATAGCCACTCCCCACTAACATGTGATTGACAGGAAAAGGGAAAGTATCCCTGTGATCATGGAAAAGTCATATCCCTTTTATTTGCTTAGCCATATGTTGAAGGAATTGGATTAGGACCTCTAAGAGCGGCTCTAGTTATCTGTAAGAGTGTATATAGTGGGAAGTGGAGTGAAGGTAAATGGTTAAGTTTAGAAGTAACTGAGAGAGAAGAGGGAACATAGCAGAGGAGGCAATATGCTCTTTGGAAAGTTTCCCAAATCCACAAGTAGGCTAAAATAGACTAATATAATTAGGACTTCTCAGTCTAGAGGAAGGCTGAGAAGGGATATAAGAAGATAAAGTTGATGTTGGAAGACACTCATTGATAAAATCTGATATATTTAAACTAGGAATTTTACCTGAATCATTTAGAGGGAATTTATAAGACATATGAATATGAGCTTAAATATATTGTCATTGTTACATTAAGAGATTGCAGACTGGAAACATGAAACGACAAAAAAATCTGTGGTAGAGAGATAAAAGAAAATAGTGTCTATTTCTCATCTCTCAAGGTTCAACATGCTATTGCTAGTCACTCCACTTCTGAATCATAACCTTCCTAAGTCTGAACACTAGAGTGTTCTTCCTGGCAAGGAAAAATTCAGGAAGATTTTAAATGAATTATATAATGCAATGTTTATGAAACTTTAGGTTTCTGCTAAATTGATTCACTTGATTTTTTGAGGGCTATCTAAAACTGAATAGAATGATAACTGTATTTCCCCTTCTATTAGACACACAGATGAATCTTCAAAAGGTTTAAGGAAGAGTGTCTGTGTTAAAGGTCAAGGAGAGCTAGAGTCTAAAAAAGGAACTGCTGCTAGGTGCTTCCTCTTTCTGTCCTAAAGAGGATGTTTTGCATTACTTGAGGGTGATGCAAATATACTATTTATATTATATACATAATATTTTAAATAATATAATTTAAAGTATTATTTTAAAATAATATAAATATTATATGTGCCATATTTTGAGATTCTAAAGAGCAAAGAAGGTACTGAGCTATTTTTTCTTGGGTGCTTAGAATACATGAAAAAAAGCATAAGAAATATTAGAATAATTTTTTTTCTAATTGCATTGAAATAAAACATTTTTTTCCTTTCGTCACATGACCAGTTTTTTCCTCATGAATTTGATTACACTTTTATACAACTATGAAAGATAAAAATCCTCTTCCTTTCTGGTGCATTCAATTCCTTGCCTCTAAAATGATAACCTGCTAGAAAATGACCTGATTCAGAGGTAAATTGGATAATCCATTGTAAAGCACTTTGGTTCTAGAACAATATTCTGTGAAATATCCTGAAACACATGTTTTCTATTCTTTTTTTCATTACAATGAGTTATAATAGTGTGGATGGGGCGGAAGCTTTAGAGTACAATATATCACAGAACAGAATGCATGAACACTTAAAAATAGTAAATAAAAGAACTGAAATAAATATCAGAAAAGAAAACCCCAGAGATGGTAGAAAAATTAAAATATATATCAGAGATGATATCACTTACAAAAGTCTGAGCGGCCTGCATGTGAATTACACACAGATTTTCCTTTGGACATCAGAACAAATCCCTCCCATTGCACCAGTACACAGGGTGGTAAAGTAGTCATCTCACAGGGAGCGAGACCACAAAGAACACATGGAAAAGCATCGCCATGCTCCAAAATAGATCTTGGAAAGTTTATCATTTCCAAGTGAGTGAATAGGAAACTTGACCATTTTTAGACTAATTAAACTGAATGTATTTTTACTTGCCTTTTTTAAAACACATCTTCCCCTCCAAATCATTAAACCACATATATCATGGGGTTCATGACTAATTTTTATGTAAGTTATCAAAGTATTTTGAAATTATATTTGAAAACCAGATTTTGGTAAGAGCTGTGTTTTGCATTTAAAACATTTTTTTATTTTTGCATTTTTTTGACACGCTACACTTTTAAAATAACAAAACAGGCCAAGTTTTTGCCTTTGACCCTGCTTTTTATGAATGAAGAGTCAACTTGACAAAGCCCAATTTCCCTTTTTTTTTTTTTTAAATCATAGGGCAGAGCGAAATGCTATAAGCACAGGTGCAACACATGACAGCTGTAGAGATTACTACTTAGAACAAAGAAGGAAAACCACAATTCAATTCCGATGATTCTCTAAGACAAAGAGAAATCCATGGAGCTGCTGTTCAAAATGAAAAACTGAAAGAAATTTCACATCATAATAGAACTTTGACTGTTATGTTTTTAACATGCATTTATAATGAGCACATTTCCCCTTTCTGATTTACTTACACTCTGGAGTCAGACCTCCTGGACTTCCTTTCCAGATCTGTCGTGTGTCAGCTGTGTGCTCTTCCAGAGGATACTTACCTCTCTGTGCCTCAGTTTCCACTGGTATAAAAAGGGTTAATAATAGTACTTACCTTTGAGAACTGCTATGAGGATTAAATACATTAATAGTTATAAAAGGCTTGGAACCTTGGTGGCTCATCATAAGCACTATGTAAATGTTCGCTACCGTTATAATTACCATCATCATTACTGCAAGATTGCATAAATCTACTTTTATATCCTTGTTTCCTTGAAAGTTTTTAAAATATAGTTCTTAAAAAAAGAACACTTGGTAGTTACACTTTGCTGAAGAATCAGGTTTGATAAAAGTTCCACATTTGGCTCTGTTAAGATAATGATCTGGTCAGTTCCAACATCACCATTTAGTTTCTGAGGCCCTATCACGTACAAGTTTGCTATGCTGACAGGGTGTCCCATCCTTCTTCCAGCTAGTTTAGCATATTACAATATAAAGTACTTTTAAAACATCCCATTTGAACCTAGTGATCTGTGGAGAGTTCTTTAGCATTTTACGTAGAAATTCTGACCTTTATATGTTAGTAATAAGTCACCTGGTGACTGCCATGGTTGGTGAAAACAGCAGTTTAACAGGCGCCACTACACAGTAGATAAAGCCATACTAACTTATAACAGTGGTTTAACTTAAAAAAAAAAATCCTCCAAGGGTGGCCACAGACAAAAATTAGTTCATATAATTTGGGATACAATTTTACTTTAGCAGATACTAGAATCATTTAGACTTGTGGATATGAATACCAAACAGTCAACCCCAACACAAATATCCACATCTAATCACATCTAATTTGAAAATTATATACATACATACATATATATATATATAATCCACATGCTCCAAGCTATGTGCATATCAGTACTTAACATTCCTGTCATGATTTAAACTTTGTTTCAGGAAAGATAGACTTCCCAAAGGCAGCAGGATATTAAGGGTTGGTGTGCTGCAAAGTGTCTCATGGTCATTTAAGTTTGGGAAATGCTGCATAGGCCAACTTTAAATGGTCTTCCTTCCTTCTTTAAGCAGATATTTATTGAATGCTAGAGATTAAAAGGATGAATAGAACAGGCTTCAAAGAACTTATATTCTAATGAAGGAGATAAAAATAAACAGGCACAAAATTAAAAAAAACAAACCCTATAAATTGTATGGAATATCATGAAGGAAATAAACAAGGGACGGAGATAGAGATTAACAGGGCAGCACATATTTTAGAAAGTGTGATGATGGCAGAAAGAGAAGCACCCGCCAGAAAGAGAAGCAGCTAGACGTGTGAAAATGAGTGGCAGAGGGAACAGCGTATGTGAAGAGCTTTGCTGGTGTGTTTCAGGAAATGGACCAAGGTCAGCATGGCTGGGGTGAGAGGTCAGGGAGATGAGGTTGGAGTTATAGGAAGATCACAGAGGAACTTGAAGCTACAGGGAAGAGTTTATGTACATTGGTTCTAGTGTGCCTGGAAGCCATTACATAGCTGTAAGCACAGGATTTGCACTGATACGATTTACAGAGAGGGAGGTCACTCTGGGTGCTGAGAAGAGAATGTGCAGTGAAGGGGTGCAAGTGCCAGCCAGCAGACCAGGCTGAAGACTGTCGGTCCCATCTGGAGAGGACAGGAAAGCAGACTTCTCATAACCTTTAATATGTTCAAGTGTAGTGTAAAGATTTAAGTTTAGGAGTAAAGACCCAAACTGATTTGATCCAAGAGCACACACTAGGAAATGCCAAGTTCAGGAATTGTCTCTTGAATAATGGATAATGTAAGGATTTTTTTCTGAAGAGAGTGAAGGATTGTTCCACTCCTACATCAGCTACAGAAGGCAAGATTTGTAGGAATAGGGTAAAAGAGAAGCAATTGATTTTGGGTGGTGGTGGGGGAATTTAGGGGGAGAATGTGAAAAGATGCAAGGAAGGTGGCTTTTCCTTAGGAAGGCAGGATAAATGGGACTACTTTTGCGGTTGGGTGCTGGACAAAGTAGGAAAAAGGACAAGAAAGCAGAAACAGGCATTGCCTCTTATCCAGCTTAGTCCCGGTCAGTCCAGCTCATCTATAAACACATTGATTCAAATATTTTTCTGCAATACTCATGGATCTCTGAAACTTTGCAGTATCTTCATGGAGAGCAGTGGACTTGGAGTCAGAAGGCTGGAATTCTCAGGAAAGCACCATCACTTTCTGGTGGGGAAATAGGTCATCTCTGCCTTGGTCTTCTTTTTAATGAAAGCACTGGTGCCATGACCAATTATATGAGTAAAAAAATAGTTACCACGAAAATGCATGGCATCTCCTCAAATGCTAGAAATGCTTCTGTGACAAATTAAAATGCAGCTGAATGAGACCATAACATCCAGTTTTGGTATTTGCTGACTCTGAGTTGCTACTCCTCAAAATGCCCAGATATTAATATTTTAGTATCTAAGGAGAAATGCCAAATTCCTCTATGCCTAATTTGCAAGAATATATATTTTCCCCACAGGATGCAACAAAATTATTTTTATTTTGAATGGGAAAAAAAGTAACCCTCTAAATAAATATTTTTCCTGAATTGGCTTTGGGCCACAACAATTGTTCACCACTTTGCTGGAGTTTTGCCTTAATGCCATCTTTGCATTCTATGTGAGGTTAGGAATGAAAAATGTTCTAATATTTTGCTGACCTTCTAGCACCATAGTGGACCCAGGGAATGAGAGGCACTAAAGCAATTTGCATTATTGTGTGCTCTTTGCCATGAACTTCTTTGACTCTTGGGCTAAGGACATCTCATTCCAATGTCCTTAAACACCCACATTTTCTACAATACACCCTTATGCTTTGCAAGAATTTTGTGAGATTTAAGTTTAGAAACAAATAATTATGTAAAAATTTGGTTTAATTAATGTAAGAGTCAAGTCAATTTGAAATTTAAATTTGGCAGCAATGCAATTTGCCTTTCCTTATTCCCTTGTTACTTGAGTTGACTTTATGAATGAGGGCCCAGCTAGAGAAGAATTCTAAAGCGGTAAAGACATTTTTTCCCTTATTACCAAAGAGACATTTTTCCCCTTATTGAGTCCTGGGATAAGTGTTACTTTTGGGCCCCAGGAAAGGATAAATGTAGTTTCCATGTTTGGCTGACACCAAACTCATATTTATTTACAATTAATAAATATTTTAGGATCTACTAAAAAGAAATATATTTGGGTTAGGGAGGAGGCCCTAAAACCTAGAACTGTATCACATTTCATATAGTTTTTCACTGTTGGCTGTGCAGGGAATCACCTGTAATATCCAACTGATATACAGTGCTAACCCAGACTATTCCAGGCTCCTTCAAAAGGATGGAATTTTGTTATAGTCAAAAAATCCTGTAGCCCTGTGGGGTTAGAGAGTCCAGATCAAAGTCTCCAGAGAGATTGACCATAATATCCATAAAGAGGGGTTCCTATTCCACCTGTTTTTAAAAGGCTCTGATCATTCAAGACAATTAATATTCCAAGTATAGTAAAAAGATCTCTAAGTTACAGTCAAAATATGTGGCTATAGGAATGGAGTGAGCAATGTCTTTTGGTATCAGACAAATTTAGGTTTGAATTCTAGCTCTGCCCCTTCAGAATCGTGCGAACACTGGTGAGTCTGGTAGATGTTCTGAACCTCTGTTTGCTCACTTCTAGAAAGGGCCTGATAATATCCCATGGGATTTTCGTGAGAAGCAACTAAGTATTGTTATGTTCAGCACACAGAAGGAGTTCAGTGAACTGTCACTGTTTTTGTTATTGTATTTAGTTAAATCCCCTGAAGGTATTAACTTACTGAAGATCAGTTATTGAAATAATTTAAGGATTAATTGCTTGCAGGGATCTGATCAATATTTGGAAAATGACAAAGTCCTCTTTTTCCCCTTCCAGAGGTATAAACACCACCTTGGAGCTTCAGCCTTAGTATAAGAGGCAGGAGGGAATAGAGATACGTATTTCGCGATTTAAAAACGGCTGAAAGGGACACTGAGAAACAGTTCAGCATGCTTAAACTGAATGCAATGTTCCGGACATGTAATCTTTTTTTCAAATGCTCACTAAAAAAAAAAAAAGGTCGCCTCTGCAAGTCCACACTGACTCTAGCTCAAGATAGAAGTATGGGTGTAAGAAAGCTCAAAATGTATCCTAAATATTGATTTGGAGGAAGTATCAGAGAGAAGTAGTCAAAAGCTCTGGGCAAATTAATTGCTGCTACCTTAAAAGAAGAAAATTTTAAAGCCCTAGTGTAGCAAGAAACATTTTAGGGGTGGACTAAAGGACCATATCATGGCCACAATTAAAATATTTTAATTCATTTCACTAAGAATGAATGTTCTGGGAAGAAGAGATAAATGGAGGACTCTGCCCTTTTTCTTTGAAGAAAAATATGAAAAATTAACAGATATCCACAACATGTAAAGGAGAATAAAATGCCGTAAGACAGATATAATTTACAATCCAAAACTTGTAATATTTGTTCTGAAAAGAATTCACCCTTACAACTTTTAAGTGTACAAACATTCTGGGAAATATTTGGATGTTGAGACACTGCGATTCCTAGATTGTGATGTTTGATGGCAGGGGGTTCATAAAATCGATATTATTTCCCAATATATTATTATATTAAAGAGATTAACAAAGTTTATTTCAATAAATGAATGCAAAAGGGACAGATATTCATATATAATAATATGCATTGTGATAATATACATGATTATATAATATCTATATGAACACACACATTCAAGTGCACACAGGTGAATACACATGGTACCTCTAGATGCTCTAAGGAAAGAGATATCAGGATGTGATATAACATCTTGCTTGGGAGTCACTGGCTGTCCAGGTAATGCTAAAAGAAGGAAATAGCACTGAAGTTAAACTGTAGGGAATTGTACGATTTCGACAAGGGGAGATAATGTAAGGAGTGAAACTCAAACATTGAAATTATTGTCTACTCTCAGGGTCTTTACTTCCTCACTTCTCATTCATTCTTCTATCCACATCCAACCCTCTGTTGAAACTGACTTTAGTTAAATCCAGTTGAAATCTCCCTCTCCTTATATCCCCCATCTACCACATAAATAAACCTTCTCTCTCTGGCTTCCGTGAAACCACTTTTTTTTTGCATTTTTTTCCTGTTTCACTAGATTTTTTTTTTCTTTTTTTTTTGCATGGGCAGGCACCGGGAAATGAAACCGGGTCTCCAGCATGGCAGGCAAGAACTCAGCCATGGAGCCACCACAGCCCTCACTGGTCTTTCATTTTATTTTTTATAGGCTCTTTTTCCACTTGTCCCTTAGAAATTTGTGTTCTCAGGGTTCTGTCTTAGATGTTTTCTTTGCTTTTTAAAATGCTAATCTTTTATCTTTTCCTCTTTCTTTTGCCTTTCCATAGGTGATCTCTTCCATGTCTACATCATGACTTGAACATCCCCTAAATATCCTTTGCCTAGACTTGGTGACGGGCACCACATCTCTCCTATTACCTGGGAAGGAGACATGGGGTTCACTGTATACTCTTCCATTTCGCTCATTCAGCCCCACCTTAAAATTTCATCATTCACCAAGTTCTACAGCAGCTACCCAAAAATGTCTCCTGACTGTGTTCTTTCCTTTTCTATCTCCAACGAGGTGGCCTTAATTGTTTCTTCCCTCAGTTACTGCAATAAGTCACCAGGGTTCCAGTTAATTCGCATCTATGCCCCTTTCAATCTAATATTCCTCCTATCTTTCCACCAGAGTGAGCTATCAGGTTGGCTAATCTGATTATTCCAGATCCCTACACTATTAACTCCTTCATGGACCCCCACTGTCGTCATGATCAAATGCCAGTCCTTTAGTATGAGAGGCACGTAAGCTCTTTGCCATCTGTGCCCTGCAAACTATGCCAAAGCCAACCTAAATGTCTGCAGCTTCCCCAAATCACCATTTTTGTTTCACGTTTCCAGGGATTTGTATATGCTGGTGTCCTGCCTATAACACATTTCATCTCTTCCCCCATCCTACCCTGCTCATTCTGCCATGCCATTGTAATGTCAATTTATGTCCCCTTCAGAGTCTCCTCCCTCCAAAAGCTTCCTCACAGCCTAGGAAGGTGCTCTTCCTCTAGCTTCCAAACCACTGACATATGTCTCTATCCGAGTACTTACCACACCGTCGTGCAATTATCTGTTGGTTTTTCTGGCTCTTCTAGCCCCCATGAAGCCAGGAATTGTAATATGCCATAAACCCCCCTGACTAGGACATAATAAGTATTTAGTAAATATTTGTTGACTTTTTTTTTTTAATGAGCAAAGCTATGAAGATGCAAATTTGTTGGATGTGTTACAGGGGAACGTTTAATACATTTAGAAACATGGAGGAAGGAAAGATTTAAAATGTTGAATTCTGAACCAACAGACAAATAAAAGTCTGGGACTGGGACTAGAGCTAAGGGAAGAAACCTGAACCATCGATGTAGGGTGCTTTAGGTACCCACTCACAGAAACGCACCCACATACGTGCACTAATTTTGAGGAAAGAAAATATAACTAGGAACAACAGCGCAAGGGTTAAAAGTGAAGGGTGGATGCAAAACCTGGAGTCAATTTTTGTGGAAGAACTAAGTTTCAGAGTTGAATTTAGGGAACTGCCAAGGTTTTATACTGACTTGCATAGGAAAGACGAAATGGCATTATATTTTGAAACCTCTTAAATGTCGGGCTGAAAGCTGGATCTAAGTCTTGCGATCCCCGGGCAAGATCTATAATTCTGAATACAGGGTGACGATGCCGGAGCTTAGAAAACAAGTCTGGCCGTGTTCTGCAACTCTGGCTGCAGCACAGTGAGATTGAATGTGACTGAAAAATTAGAGAATATGTAAGTTTGTTTTTCAAGATAGGTAAAGCTTAAACCAGCGGGGTGGCGGTGAAACTGAGTGGAAGAAAAATTGAGCATCCATGGGAAAAATGGGAGTAGCCTTGGAACCTGATAAGAGGGAAGAATGACATGCATTTGCAAACAGAAATTTTAGTTAAATGGGATGGTTAAATATTGATTACAGAAACAGAAAGTATTTCACCGAACCAGGCACTTTCTTTTAAAAATGGCTCCTTAGATTTAGAGTACCTGTGTAGTTCCCACCTTAAACAAACCATGTTAATTTATATATATATTATTTATTTTTATTATATATTTAGATATATATTTAATACATAAATATATATTTATTATATATTTAAATATATATACATATTTTAATAAAGAGAGACTTTCATTAGAACAGAGTCAGAATTTTATCCCTCAAGTATCCACTGGTACCTCGGGTGGCATGGGGAGATATTCAGGCAGCTGCCCTGAGCTGAAGGCATACTCTTAGGAAGCTCAGCCAGCTCTAAGGTCTGTCTTGCCAAGCCAACCCCCTCTCTGAGACCTTAAGCCATACCCCTTGATTCACTCTCTTTCCTAAAAATTATTTTTCTTAAAAAAAAAGAAACAAAACAACACACTATATTCCAATTCGACAATATTGTTTTCTGAAAACCAATGCGAGAAAACTACACTTGGAAGAATTCAGGAAGAGATTCCTGAATCACATTTTCTAATGATTCTTTCCCAATGTCCCATCCCTTCGATTCACTTTGAAAATAAAATTTTAAAGACCTGAACCCTTTCAGTGTGACTGGATTTCTAAACTCTTAAACATATGCCAAGTGATAAACCATGTTTTGATAGTAGAAATGAAAGCAAGTTAACATCACTATGACAGCATAAAATTTCACTCAGTTTTCTAATTTTCATTATAAGGAGCTCTGCAAGATTATATTAGCATGGAAAAGCACACAGTTGTCACATAAAAGTGATATTTTTAGTTATAATTAAGATGGAAGAAAAATCCCATACCTGAGTGTAATGATTACTAATGAATAGGTCACTCTCTACTAGACACAACATCCTTGAGGACAGGGATGTATCTTATTTGTCTATGTATCTCGGGGCTTAGTGAGATGCATAGCATATAATAAGCAATCAAAATGTTTTTTGAATAAATGACATTTAAAAAAAATAACACTTACATAGAACTTACTGTGCACCAGGTTCCTATCCATGTGATTCACAAATATCAACTCCTTTAATTCTCATTAAATCCTCATTTTATTAAGGAAATTAAGGCATGGGGAGGTTAAAGTACTTGCCCAAAATCACATAACTAGAAAGTGAGGGAGCAGGGAGTAAAGTCCAAACAGAGCTGTGCCAGAATCTATGCAACCACCTTACACTGCTTTCAAATAATGCTGCATTTTAGATGTAAAGAGATTTATATAAATTTAAATTTAAAGTGAATCCAGTTTCATTTCCAATGACATCTTCCTGTGACACATAGGTGTGCATTTTACATGTACATATGCACATTTCTAAAATTACAGCATTGGACTTAGAATAAGAAGAACTGGGTTCAAATACTTAATTTACTTGGTCTGTGGCTTTTGAGCAAGTCCATTAACTCAATAGGTCCTCAATTCCCTCGCCGTAAAATCATATTAATAGCTTGGTGTATTAGCTTAGGGCCATGACACTTGGTAACTCACAGGGCTATTGTGAGTGTCAAATAAAATAATTTATGGGTTAAGTACTAGAACAACCCTTAGCACCCAGGATGTGTTGGTTAGTGCCAAGGAGAATGGTACTATTTTTCTCCTTCTCTCCTTTTGAAAGGGAACACTGTTGCACATTATACATCATTCAGGTCTTAGCAAAATGAGACCAAACCCGGCATTTCATAAAACATAGTCTTTTTTTTAACATCTCTTAAAGTTAGAGTTCATATACTAAAGCATTTTCTAGAGGATCAGATAAGATTCAAACTCAACATCTTGTTTTCTGGAAACAACAACAACAAGAAACAGACATATTTTTCTTAGAAGCTATTAAGGTTTAAACATATAACAAAAAAGAAAAAAAAATCCCTCTTTTCTAACTGGAAAATAAAGTTACATATATTCATTTTCTTTAAAGAAAAACAGATTAGCCTGGAAATACAACAAACGTTATTTGTTTTGAACAAGACCCTCTAAGATTAATGGGTTCTACCAAATCTATGGAAACCATTTCTGTCAGTGTTTCTCAATTCTGCCTTTATGTCACAATCACCTAGAAGTATATTAAAAATGCACACCCTTTCCTCAGACATTCTATTTAACTGGTTTAGGATAGTGTTTGGGCTTCCACATATATCTTTTTCAACTCTCCCATTGATTCTAATTTGCAGCCGGAGTTGAGAACACTGGTTTAGTTTATCATTGAAATCACTGTTCTATTCCCATTTCACTATTTCTCAAATAAGAACCAATAGTTGATAATGCCTTCTTTATGTCAACACTGAAGGAGTCTGAGAAGCTCCCCAAGAACACAGTTGTCCTGGCTCACCTACATTAAGATACAACTCCCTTTCTACCACTGTTTGAAACAAATGCTATCTGTACCATCTATCATCATTCACTATCTGGAGCTATGAAAACACAAGAAAATGGGAAACAGAAGCTGTTTTTGCATGAACGAATTTTCTTCAACTCTGAGCAACATGAAACAAATACAACTCAAAGATTATTCATGTGTTCTTGTGAATAAGGTGGTAATAGGGATTTCCTGTTTACTATATTCATTGTGTTGCTGTGGTCAATAAATAATCTTAGATTATTTTATAATGTGTCTGAATATTATTCTTATGGCTATAATCCCTAAAATTAACTGTAAATTGGAGGCATTGAACCAAAACAAATCTTGGCTGACAGATGTTTTGAGCTATGTTAAGATACCGAGTAGAAACTAGAGCCCACTGAGAATACTGACAAACTGTAAGGACATTTTGCAAGTCTAATGACTCTTAGTTCTTCTCATACTCCTGATATGTAAACCAGCAATTTCAACCTTTGAAAGCTCGCTCTTTAACTGGACTACATAATAGGCTAGCAACATGCTATTACAAATCATATTTTGCAAATTTCGAAGCACTAGAAGTATCCCTCTTTTGTCCTAAGCCAAAGTGGTCAACTTGGACATTTGGTTTGTCTTGAATACTTCACTTTCAACCACCAAATGAAGTCAACAAATAGCCTTGAACAGATCACTCAGTTCAGGTTAACTACAGCCATGAAATCGTCCGGGTCTCCTGAAGATCGGCAAAGGAAACCTTGTCTTTTTTTTTTTTTTTTTTTAACACGGGGAGGCACCGAGAATTGAACCCCAGTCTCTGGCATGGCAGGAGAGAATTCTGCCTGCTGAGCCACCATGGTCCGCCTGAACCTTGTCTTCTTCTAGTCTTCCATATACTACATGTTATTTTAGCTTAAAGTTTTCAGATGAAACATTGGGGGTAAGTTTGTTTAAAAATATAATTAGATTGTTGACTTTTGACTTTGATTGGACTTCCTTGGATCTCAAGGAAGTAAATTGTTTTGGGAAGAGGACTTAATTTGTTAGAGCTCTTCCTGAGTCTTTCATCCATGGCTTGGAAAGAGCACCATGAAAAAGAATACCCTTTTGGAAACTATGCATACAACATATTTTTCCTAATAGGTGTGAAGAATGGTTGCTATGCATAAATGATTCTCGGAAAATAATTCACTGTAAAACATGACTTAACAAGCAACTCCGTCCACCACTGTACTCATATTCAATATCCAGAACAACCATTGACACATCTTAGAGATGCCGACATCTGTTAATTAATAAACAAATTTGGAAAAAATCCACAAATTTCAGTCCTGTAATTTTCATGCCCACCATGTTGGAGAATAAAAGTTTTGAAGGAAAATTAACAACAGAAAAAAAGCATAGTCAAGAAATCACAGAACACCTCAATACAAATTCTTAAGTTGCAGAACCTTTCCAGGACAACTACCTTTCTTTTACTCGAGGGTAAAGTGAAGCCACAGAGACCAAGCTGATTCTACATCAGAACCTCCAGCACCACAATCAAACAGCAGTTTTGCAATAAAAAAGGCAAGATACCTCGTGCGCCTTCACTGTTAGCTACCCCTGCGACGCTCCAAAGCTTTAGGTACAGCTCATTCTCATACTCTACTTACCCGTAATAGCTCTCTCACTGGGAGGCTGGCCCCAGCTCAGTAGAAGGGAAGGTCATTTGCAGGTGTTGGCTCCAGAGACTCAGGAACTCAAGCTACAGCGCCCATCTCGCGGGCAGGAGATGTCAGCCGCAGGGTGCGCACCTCTCCAACCCCCGAAGGTCTGTGAGCCGTGCGGCGCTGCCCACCGAGCGTCTGGGGGGCTGGCTTTCCTAGTTTGACGTGAGAGCAAACTGCGTTAGTCTTGAGCCCGCCCTCTCCTGCCCCCTTCCTGATTGCCTAACACTTTATTTCTGGTTTAAGTGATGGTTTATACCCAGGCCCAGCTTGTATTAGAAACTAAAACGCAATTGCTCTTTCCCTACGCGTTAGTTCCACCTTCCCAAAGTCCGGGAAGCTCACCTTATCCGTTCCTTCCTTCCTTTGCCCGGCTGTAAAGCTGTGCCTCAAACTTCTCCTGACTTAAGAGTCTTAAGCGTCGCTCGCGCTCACGCCCCAACCCCTCCTCCTCCCCCCGAGCAGCAGAGAGGGTTGGCAAGGGAATTGATGAGCGCCAGCCCCTCCGGACCCAGCCGCCCCCGTCAGCCCCTCCAGTCCGGGGAGAGGGAGTGGCGCGCAGCTGAGCGCCGTGCGCCTGGGAGCCAGCGCCCCCACCCCCTCCCAGGCCCGCTAGTGGGGCTGCGCTAGGGGTGGCTGCATGGTTCCAGTCCCGGCTGAGGCTCACTCCACGGTCCCGGAGACTAATGGGCGACATAAACATAGGAAGGGACCCGAGTTAAACCTTGGCTAGGGAGGTATAGGAGGGTGTGAGGAGATAGTCGGGGCTGGGAAATTGGTAGTCAGTCCCAGAGACAGCTCCCTGGGAACCCTATCCCCTCCCAGGAGGATGCAAATTCCGAAGAGGGGTGAGTTTTCAAAAGAATCTTTCTCCGCCTCCCTTACTCCGGATTCAGTGCCACCCAGGCTCCTTCAGTCGCCGCTCGGGGACCAGCACTGGGGAAACTGTGGAGAGAGGGTTCGGGAGCTGGCGAGGTAGTGAAAGTGGGGTGCGGGGTGTGGGAAGAAGGTTGGCTAAGAGCTGGGGTGCTGGGAGGAGGCAGGAAAAGGAGCTTGGAGGCAGGAGGTAGTAAGAAGAGTCCGTGGGGGTCTTGCAAGCCCTGACAGGGTGTCCGGAGTTGAGCGGCTGCGGGCTAGGGGCGCAGGCTGCATTTGGAGGAACAGCGCCCTTCATGTATAGGTGGATGGTGGGCAGAGTGACCTGGGGTGAGTGAGCGCAGGAGATGGCAAGGGACGACGGGGGTCTGGGGTGCC